>CABFVX010005256.1:0-53129 GCA_902151425.1 Timema shepardi | reverse complement strand
TCACATTTTTATATACAGTCCACCTTTTATCGTTTTGGTTGTTGTTGTTGTTTTTGATGCTAATAGTTTGTTGACTGGAAAGAACAATACATCTTTTATTAATCTATTCTATAAAGATTTTACATGTATTATTATTTGTTTTAAAATATTTCTGGAGATGCCAAATTGTTTCTTTAAAATGTATTTATAAAGTTGTTGGTTTTTTTTATTATTATTAAATGTAGATGCAAATTATAGTATTTAAATCAAAGTAAACATAAAAATATATCATGTTAAGATTGTTGTGTAAATTATCCACTATGATAACCATATCTCTGCATATAGGTGGGCTCGACGCCTGAATAACAACAACCTACCCCTTTTATATGTGGACACTCGGAGCGTGCGGCTCATTATGCCGGCAACAGATCTCACTGATGTGGGGCGCATTCATGATGTATGCATGATTCAGTTTGACTCCATAGCGCTTACACCACAGGTTTGAACCTTGATTTGGCTATCACTCTTTAATATTTAACTTAATAATTAATCTAAATATAATTATTTACTTGCTGTTTTAGTTGATGCTACCAAGTTGTTACAGTTGTAAACAGATGGAATCACAATATTAAATAGAATTAGAAAACCTACTTAAAAATTCCATGTTCTTGTATTTGAAATTATAGTTAAGTCCACTACCCGTACTTTACAAATCTGAATCTCCAATTTACCTCCAAATCTCAAATCTGAATCTGAATCCAAATCTTGGAAACAAATCAACATAAAAAGCAATATAAATATAATAGAATAATATAAAATACCAATAGTAACTAAATATTAACATTATTTCTTATAATCCATTCATTATAACATCCATACATTCAGTTAAGTATTAAATTAGTTATCTGGAACCTGGTTATAAAGTTATGAATCACCAATAAGCACTATTAGAGTTCTAAAACAAATTCCACTGGAAAAATTTTTTAAAGATTTGAGTCTCAAATATGAAATTTTCTCACATCCTTGAATCTCAAATATCCTTAAAGATTTGAGGGATTTGATGGATTCAAGTATCCTATCCCTATTTAAATGAAATATTATTTTAATTTCTTTAGTTGGCTCACCTTACTTTCATTAATGTGTGGCAATCAAGATTTGAATATTTTTATATGAAGTCTAAACATAAAATAACACATTGTGTAAGATCAAATCGCTGTCTATTCAGAATTATTTAGTAGCTTGTACCAAATACTGTAGTAATGATAGTTCATTTCTCCACTAGGTGTGTTATTAGTTGTTCTTTGTTCACAGGCAGATAACCCACTAGGTCGGATAGTTGTTCGTCCAGACATCTACCATTTGGCAGAGCAAGAACACATTCTAGGTGTTCCTGGTTCTGAAGTGGAGGACCGTCAGTACCAACTCAATGTATTAGGACTCTGTGTTAACACAGGGACTTGGAAGGAACTTGACCGCTGTCTCGGTCAAAATGTTAACTCACAGCTTTCTTCGTTAACTCTTCGCACAATGAACGAGAACCCTGCACTCGAATGGAACAATTTGATGTGTGGTGTCGAGAGCATTATGCCTCACATGACACTTCTTCCTGTAGTGCAACGAGTTGATTTATGTGTTGTGGCGGCACCCGCAATATTATATAAGGATGTTTTGGTCTGCGGGGTTTCGTTTGAAGTTAATGCTTTCACAAATATTGAAGTTTCTGTTAGTATGAACCAAGTACTACTTGCTTCTGCACTCTTTACAGAGTTGCTGATGCTATTAGAACCACTTATTGCAGACAGCTTCTATCATTCCAACTACACGCTGCTTCCTACGGCTTCACTTCCTAACCAAACCTCTGATGAAATAGAAATCTTTGTTACAGACTATAACAAGTTTGCAGATAGTGGCATTGATTGTGCAGACATTTCCAGCATGAGTGGGGAGAAACTTAGTGTTAACCAGATAAAGGATGGGACCACAATTTCTAGCATAAACACTCCAAAGAGTAGTGGTTACCATGCAGATGTTTCAAGTAGAGAAAAACGAGAGCATCCCGTGACATTGTATGATACACGCCACCCTAAAACAAGGGAGAACCCTCGTGTTGTACCTGTACATAAAGTGGCTTCTAAAGAGAGCACGACAAACATGAAGCGGTATCCTAAAAATACACCAGATAAGCCAGAGTTAGTTCCTATTGAAATTCTTTTTACTGCTAGTACTATTAGTGGGGTTCTTTATCAGGTCTTAGGTACAACTGAATCAAACCTGCATGAATTGACAAGTTTATGGAGGCAAAGAGTCAAACAAAGGATCACAAGCAACCCATCCATATTTACAGATGAATCAGGTCCGTATTTTTCCTCTAATGAAACATCGACAGATGACGTATCAGCTGATGATGAAGTGTTAACTCAAGGAAAAAATGTTCAACCATTACTATACATATTTGTTTCTCAACCTCATTCATACATTTCTCGTCTGTCACAATCTCGAAAAATTCAAATATCTTGTTTTGACATCAGTATTCGAACATGCATTGATAAGTCTTTTCACTGTCATAACACACCTAAACTCGAAAACTTCCCCACTATACTCTTGGAAACAAAGTCTGGTGATCCTCATCAAGAAACTGGGATTCCTCCATCTTTCCTCACTGTTATATGGAGCAAAGGTATTGGAAAACCAGCTAAACTTGAAATAGACTTGGGAAGACCCACAAAATGTCACCTAAGTGTAGCTCGACTGAACTATTTAGAAGGAATTGTGAGGAAAATTTTTGACATTTATTCAGACAGTGATAATATCTTGCAATCAGCAGAGCTTACTTTTCAGAGAAAAGACATGCACAGAGATGTTGCTGGCAGTCGAATTGACGAAGAAAAGGAAATGTTTTTTTTACACTATGAGGTATCTCGTGATAGCATTGAAAGACCCTCTTTTATTGAGAAGAACCCAAATGTTACAATACCTGATGGTACTTTGTCCACCACTCATATATCTAGTTTGGACTTGCAAAGTGACTATAAGAATATCGGAGATGGTGATCAAACACAGAGTATGGTTCAACTTCAACATCTCTTGTGGCAAGTTTCTGAGATGTCTGTTAAAACTCAGCAAATTGTGCTTTCTATGGAAACAACAGAAGGCTTCAAGGTGGGTATAAACATAGACAATGTATTACTGAGGAAAACAGTCGCACACTGACTCTTTGGCTTTTCAATCACTTTAAAGTTATATTTGGAAGAAGGCACAGGAAAGAGGATTAGAAACAAATAAAAGAAACTAATCCAATATGACTTTTACAATAAAAATAGGAACACATTCACACACAACATTGTTGCCATTAGACACAGAGGTAATAAATAATAACTGTCTCTTTCCCAATCCCTTGACATAGGTTTCACAATATCAGAACTTTTCAGGAGAAAGGGTGAAATGTGACTTGCTAAAGGTGGAAACTAAAAAAAACATAGAAGCTAAAAAAAAGGAAATTGGTAAAGAATAATTGAAAATAAATATGAACATGTAAAAGGAATGATAAACACAAAGAACAAACACAAGAAATTAAATTATTGGTTGTGAATATATAATTCTTTCAGAAAATCTCTTTACATTACTTTTATTTGTTACTATCCTCCTTTTCCTTTACCGTATTCTCTCATATGCCTCATGTACCATATTTACAAATACCTCAAAGAAAATCTCTTCATTTTGAAGTAAATAATTTTATACATTGAAGAAAGAACAGGAAAGAATTATAGCTTCAAATAGCGAGAGAAACACAATTCGCAATCAATATTGTTGCCCTACACAAAATCTGGAATGTGTTTAGTTTTTACCGTGAAATCCATATTGTATTTGTGTTTTTCCCTCACCATGCCTTATCACTCATCCGGGCTATATACATCTATAGTTTTGAATATTATAGGATTTTCCTATACAATCAAATCTTTTTTTTACACCCATTACTGTTTACAGTATGGAGCCTGGGTCAATTTTTTATTCAATTAATTTTCCGCTACCAGTTCAGTAGGTCTGTGTAGCTTCATATGCCTTATAATCTAACCAGGACAAGCACAACATCCAGTCCCCAGCCATTCGTTTATCAATGAGAAAGGGTAAACCCATATTTTCATCGGTGATAAAGTTTCGGCCATGCCGCGGATTGAACCCGGGACCCTTAGCTAAGAAGGGAGACACACTACCGACTGAGCTAAGATATTGGTTTAAAATTTAGTTGATTAAACCTTTATTTAAGCTACGTATTCCCTGGCCCACATCCTAATGGCGATTTAGATGCTATTAGGCAAGCACTAGTATGTGCAAAGCCAAGTGTGTTTATAGCTTCATGAGGAAGCTTGTTCTGAGGTCACTAGCATGCCTGGGAGAGTAGTAGATACGTTAACTACCTCATGATTCATCTTGTGTGGTTCTGCCTCTATGTCAGGTCCAGTTATAATACTCCTCCAAGTCTCTCGATCCTGGGCCAGTCTCTTGATGTTTTCATATCTTATAATTCATAAAAGTGATGTTATTAAAAACTAAATAATGAACTGTGTCCAGCATTATTGCCTACTATTTGGTTTCAGAATCATGCTGAAATAAAGTTAAAACTTTTTTTTTAAATCAATAATCGATTCTTTTATTCTATAAAATTTGTTTAAAAAAGCCATGTTCTTGATATATTTAGCTAATTTAATAATGCTTGCACATTTAATTATTAAAAATTTGTAATAAACCATAGAGACCATTTTGGTGGCCATCCCATGGCATAGATCTTCTTTTGTAAGATCTAAATTTAAATGTTGAGAGCTACATGCTTGATTACTTAGACATTTGGGAAGACAAGCGTTTCTTAAAATAGCCTTGCTCTCATTGCTGTAGCAGCGCTAAGTTCCCTAAGTAATTCTCCCTAGCCCCCCAGTCTTGATAAAATGGTTCACACATATACACAAAAAGAAAAATCAAGAATATAAAAAGTAAAATAATAATGCTTCTCTAATTTTTTGGGATAGTTTAAGCATTTTGTCAAAAATTATCAATATAAAAGATTTTAAACCCATTCCTTGGTGCACACCGGGCATAGTTTTGTGTAGAACCGAAAGCCATTTTTTTACTTGTCTATTCTTATCTGACAAATATTTATGCTAGTCATTTATTTTTCTCGTTTATTACTTTATTCATGGTTATAATATAGCATTGGACTGGCTAAAAGTACAGTGGTTCATTGATAGATGGCATTGCAATGAAATGTTGATTCAAGCCTGCTCCAGGGAACATTCAGGCAAACATAGTTGTTCAACACCAATGCCAGGAAATGGTTTAAAGTGCCTAGGTTAATTTCTAATTATATAACTAAATTTCAATAGATTTATTAACTTACTGTGGGTAGTGACGATTGATTTTCTTAAAGAGGCACCCAATAGCTCTTTGTCCAATGGCAGCAATTTAAAGTGTGAACTGTGTTCTTCTTTTAATTGTAACAGCCATATTGTATTTGTTCCCTATTATATGTTTTCTATCCACCTTTCCTGTGCCTTCTTCCAAATATATATTACAAATTACTGCAAAAAGCAAAAGAGTTTTTTTTAAAAGAGATAATTTACTTTACTATAATTTGGACATAACATTTATTAGAATGTACTAAAATAAATGTTTTTTATAAATCTAAAAAGTAAAAATATATTTGTGCACTAAAAGGTCTAAATAGTTGTTTCAGTATTCGACATCTTTGCTTAGTTGGTACCGTACTTGTCTACTGAGCTAAGGGTCCCAAGTTCGATTCCCAGCAATTCTTAAAAATGTATCATTGGTGATGAATTAACGGCCGGTGACTGGATGATGTGCTTGTCCTAGTCTTATGTTAGATTATAAGGCTTATGAATGTATTACAGGCTTAGTAATTCAGTAGTGAAAAATATATGGCTTGAATAAAAAATTGACCCAGGCCACATGCTGGAAACGGTGTTGGACATAAAAAAGTTGTTTCATTATAAACACAGCCTAAGATCATCCCAAGTAAAATATTCAATTGCAAGAAAAAAACATAGTGACCTACAGTTTATTTTATCTACTCTCCTAATCTTTTCCTCACTAAGTTGTTATTAACACCTTTGTGTTGACAAGCTCTAAAAATTGTTAATTTTGGCATTCGCCCCACTGTGCTGACAGGTTCTGTTAAGTTTGTTGGACTTGACATGTGGGGTATCGTATCAGTCACGTCAAGTTGACCGTGTGACAGGGAACGTTGCAGTCAACTCTCTTACCATCACAACCTATTGGAAGAATTATCCACGGCTCTTGCTCAATCCTTGGACCTTCGCTGTTAATGTTTGTTTGGCTTGGGAGCCATGGTGTAAAAATGAGGCCACACCGCAGGTATGTTGTGCACTTTCATTTGAACAGTATCACACATTTGGTTTATTATTACATTGTGTTAATTGAAGAACTTCGACAAGTGATCAAACTATCGATGAGAACTAGAACAGTCTGAGAAATGGGACCGTGAAATTCTATTATTGGCTGCGGCCGGGGTTCGATCCTCGGTCCCAGCAAAGATTTATCTGATTACTAAACCCTTCCTTCACCTCTGACAAGACATCTTGTGAATGTGAGGAATGCCAGGTCTCCACCGTGGTTCGGATTCCACGTTAAACTGTAGGTCCTTCATTTCATCTCACAATCACCCTACCATTACACATTAGCGTAAGTGCGTATAACCCGAACGGGTAGTAAGACGCGGTGCTAATAATAATAATAATAATAATAATAATATTGGCTATTTTGACATATTTCCCGTTGGCCACATGGTTTAAATATCAAGCTCATGTAGTCTGGATTGCTGGTAACTGGTAGGTTGAGGTTTGAATTAGGGCTTTGCGACTGATCGGATTTTGAGGTGAGCTCATCATCAAAGCTCATGATTGAGATCAAAAGTTTTGTAGGCTCATCATTTTTGAGCTTCCTCTTGATGCGGTGGCTTCCAACCTTTTTCAGAGAGCGGCCTCAATTTTTGCCTTTGAAATTGTCGCAACCCTTTTTTTTTAATCCTTAATCTTTAATTGATATAAAATGATTATATAACTATCATCAAATCATCACTTTTAATAAACAATTTAAAAAACAAAGTGTGTAGATAGCATAAACAATGTCAAAAGAAACTAAACATAAACTGCACAGTTAGTGGAATTTTTGAGCCTGCATTAATGCACATAGTTTATTAAATCTTGGCACTAATGAAGAAATAGCCAATCTGAGATCCAGCTCTATGTTAAGCCAATTTATATATTTAGTTTTAATCACAGCCACAGCAGAAAATCTGGTTTCACAGAGATAGGACGTAGAAAACAGCAAGAGAACTGTTACAGGTTTTGCACTCATTGTTCACTAGTTGGCAGCCTTGTTCTTGCTTCCACAGAAAAGGGATTTTGCACCCATTCATTTTGACCCTCATCATTAAGGGATTCCTTAAAATATTTTTTGGATCCTAATTTTAGTAGTTTAGGTGGTCAGTGATACAAAAATGGGTTAAAATCATGTCACATATTGTCATGTTCTTAAAGAGTTTCGTTCAGTCTTGGGAACATGTCAAGAAAACCCTCTTCAACTTTAGCCAGCCATAGACCCAGTTTCCCAATAAAAGTGGTCACCTTGTCACTTGAAGTGAAAATGTTAAATTCAGACCCCTGCATTGAGGTGTTTAAAATTTTAAGTCTTTCAAATATATCAGCAAGATATGCTAGTTTGCACAAGCAACTGTTCTCATTGATCTAATTTTTACTCCTTACTCCCGGGATAGTCATTGTCTTTGAGGTAAAGACTAATTTAATCCTTCAGTTCAAACACTCTCGAGAGCACTTTCCCACGTGACAACCGCATGCAGCAGAGTAGTATAAGAGATCACTGTGTTAAGCCCCTGTTCCCTCGCACAAAACAGCAATGTGATTCAGTTTGTCTTGTCTTAATGTAGTTCACTATTTTAATGGTGAAACTAAAGACAACATTTAGTTTTGTACTAAATTTTTTTTATGCATGTGAGACTTTGGGGATCATACAATGAGTCCAGATGGTGTTGGGAGCCTTTCCTTTCATGAGAGCTTGTAAATCACTTCTTTCTCCAATTTCAGGAGCACCATCACTGCACATCCCAACACAATTTTCTCACTTCATCTCACTTGCTGCCAAAAAATCATCCAGAATCTTGAAAAGTCTCTCTCAGCACTGGTTCTCCCTGGAATCGGCTTGCAGAACAATAGGTCCTCTTTGATAGATCTGTAATTGATGTACTGAACATAAGCTATAAGGTGGGCATCCTTCACCGAGTTAGTGGCTTTGTTGACCTGTAATGCAAATTTTGACAATTCAAATCTTTGGTCACCTGTTCGTGTATGTCTTGCGCCATTGTCAGATATCTGTCTTCCCATTATGTTATCTGCCAGAGAAATCTTCCAGACTAGATTTGCAAATGCTTTGTCAAACATTATTTCAGTGACTTTGACAGCAGCAGGCAAAACGAGTCTCCAACAGAACGAGGCTTCTTACATTTTGCGATCATATATGAAACTTTTAATAATGTCAGAAGTCCCTTGGTAGGGATACTTGTCTTTTTTTTATCATTGTATGGTCTGCACAGAATATTCTTACAATTTTTTCTTTAAATAATCACACATTTTCCCTGCATGCTGGCTGTCACTTCAGCTTGTTTGGTTTCATACTCTCTGAAGATAAAATGGACAAACACAGCAAACACAAGTGCCTCTCCTTGCTATCTTTTTCAACCCTAGTGAACCCGAATGACAAAAAATCTTCAATATACTTTCTATTTTTTATTTTATTATCAGCTTCTCCCTTGCTACAACTAGCAGAACTTCTTTATAGGAATTTATCTGGGTCAGTATTAATTATACTTAAGTCACACGCACTTTTGTGAACAAAGGAGGGAAACTTATGGAAACACACAGAAATAAAAATACAACAATGTCACAAGCTTTCCAGATAAGCACACACTGCACAATTAGTGGTTGACCACTCAGGCTAGCAGGCTGATTCAGCTTTGCTAACACTCGGCTTTTATACAAAAGTGAATGAGAGCTCACAGCTGAGAATGACGAGCTTGGCAGATATTCTAAATTTTAACAAAGCAAGAGCTTGCAGTGCTACGCGCCCAAATATGAGGCTGCTACAACTGTGTCATTAAACACGCAGTCTGTATAAGCTAACCAAAATATTATTTTTCTATTTGGATTTTGAACCTTACTATAGTCATAAAAATCTCATAAAAGAGTAAATACAGTATAAGGTTATAGTCTTCACAAAACTCGAGACCCCTTTGGATTAACGCCATGGTCCCCAGGCTGTAATTCACTGTCTTGATATATGTATAAATATATTTTTTAAATGCAATGGTAAGTATAGGTTGCTACCCAGCATCGGGCATGATTACATAATCTTTTATGACCCACCCTCTCAACATAACGTTACATCCTGCATTTTCCTCCTTCGCGCTTATCGTAGTAACAGTAACTGTAAGTCAGGTAATAGTGTCAACCCCCCTGTTTCTGTATGTACTAACTGCGGGCCAATGGATCTTTCATGTTGTCTTTGGCCTAGGTTAAGGGAGGATCAGATGAATACTTGTATGGTTCTGTGATTGACGTCAGACTTGGTTTTTAAAATGTTTATTAATACTACTATGACTACTACAAATGTGATGTTAAAAGTGCAGTTAAAGTGAAGAACTTATGACTAAAGAGAAGCAAGTGACCGAACGAGGTGTTATGAGGTTTACCTAATGGTCTATCTAACTGCTAGGTGGTCCCTGCACGGTCATCAAACCTGGTTCCCTGGGCTTGAGCAGTAGCACCGACTGGTACTTGATGACCTCGATGACTTAGCCCACGTGGCCCTATGACAGGCAGCGTGACCTCCTAGATTACGATTTTCTGTAGTCAGCCCTGAGGAGCTCAAGACCTCCCCCTTTTAACCAGGCCGCTAGCCTGGTTCCTAGCTCAGGACTGACGACGACTCCTTTTGCCTCAGTTTCTCTAGTTTGTTTGTTTATTGAATCATTATAACAACCTCGTAACATTCATTATGTCATTTGCCACTCACAACATAAAATGTTTACTTACACAAACATGCCTTCCAATTGAGGCTGTTCGATGACAGATAGGAGTATGCAATTAGCATTTTTAATCGCATCAAATAGCAAAATTCTGAACAATGTTGAATACAAATCAAATAGCTAATCTTAAGACATTTTTGATATAAATTATTTTAATTAGTTAATCTCTTTTGGTATCCATGTTAACTATTGAAAGAGTGAAAAGAATTTTAAAAATTATTTTAATCCTTCTTAAATTCAGACTCCTTTAATGTTCTCAATACTTGACATCGTTTTAAGAGTTATTTTGTTTAACACCCCTGAAATCTCTACTCTTTATTAACAACAGCCAGGCTAGGCTGATGCTCATAAATAGTTGACCTTAGCAAGTTACTTCTTCCTCCCTCTCCTTTTTTAATTTTCACAATACAAAATATGGTAGAGTAGAATACATCCATGTCCTTCTCTAAATCTTTCAAGCTCTCTCACTTGCTGAACATAACAGAGACAGAGCACAATGAGTCTCGAGCTTCTCAACTTGTTGATCTCACAACAGGCCATAAAATATCCCCCCACTCCTTCCATAAGCTTAATACAGAACAAAGATGATGACTGTCTACATTATAGATTTAGTGAGCAGTACCTGCTGGAACAATAAGAGGGCTTACTTTCCCACCTGAGCCCTTGTTAGGAAAGGGGCCAATCCCGCCTGACTCTCAGGAATGGATAAATTCCCGAAATTTTCCCAAGCGTTTGTTTGGGATCTCACTGTATTCCCCCCTAATTTATGAGATATAATTAGATATTTTTCTTAACACCCCGTTTTACTAACTGTTCAGGCTATAGATACATGCACTAATTATTATGCTATTGATTTAGGGTTTAGGAAGGTTGAATTTAGAGGTATGCATCCATATTTGTTTGGAGGGAGGGTGGAAAACCGTTTTGGAAAAATTATCCTCAGTACACTTCAATCTCCCTGTTATTGGTAATCTAGTTTAACACCAGAGTCCCGCCTTAAAAAGGTTAATAATCATACATTATAGAAGCGGTTCTCAAACTTTTTTTTAGCTTGTACCCCTTGACCATGACTAAAAGTTTAATGTGCCCCCATGATAAAAAAAAAAAGTTCCAAATGACAGGCTTAAAATTGTTTTGATCAGTTAAAACCACATAATTTTACTGTAAAAATTCTGTAGAAAAGTTTTATACATTTTCTTCACAATTTCATTCAAAAATAAAGAAAAAAAGTAAACCTAAACACAATAGTTTCAAATAAAAAATTTTAATTGTAATTTTGGAGCTGATATCTTATGAATCCAAAAGTTTTTAATCGAAAGGGGTGTGGCTGCATGGCTTGACACAACTTTTTGATGTCTGGCTGTCCAGTTTAAACTCTAAATTTAGCTTATTGCAATACTTATTTTTAGGTATATCATGTATGAAAAACCACTCTCACAGAGATATGTTGTTGAGAAAGGCATCATAAACTGCTAATATAGAAGGTATCAAGTAAAGGGTTGAAAATTCTCAGAAATCGGTCTCCAGCCGAGCAAATAAGGAAAAAAGAGAGGTGGAAATAAAACTAGATAACGATAACTGCCAACAATTATGTTTTTCCATAAGTCCCTTGTTATTTTGCCAATCTTCCCTTGAGAGCTGCTCGCGTACCCCCTGAAAGGTGTTCACGTACCCCAGTTTGAGAACCGCTGCATTATAGTATATTCTTCTTCTTTCCGGCATATTTGTTTTTCAAACCTGTTAATAAATGATAATTGTATGTATGTATAAATTATTATTTGTATGAACAAGCCAATCGTTTTGGTTAGTATGTAACCCCACATTTTAACACTAATCTCTAAGCATGTCCTTCTCTGGCAATGGATTTACTTCCTTTAAAATAATGATACATTAATACATTTAATTCATTTAAAATGTAATAAAATGTTTTAGATATCTTAGGTTAGATAGAATACTCTTTTCAGAAGTGAAAAGTTGCATTTATTACAATACTCAAAATAAATTATGAATAGTTAATTCAAAATTGTGACCAATACTATTGTTCACCATCATAAACTATTTTTCTATCATAAAATATTCCATTTGTTTGCTTGTATATTATGGAAATTTGACTGGTTCTCAATTATAGCAATTAAACACTCGACTGGATTGTTAGGAATATAATGAGCTACTTTACAAAATGTTATCTAAATGTGTTGCAAATTGAGAACAAGATCAAGATATCTAAGACTACTTTAGTTGTAGTTATTAACATGACTGTCATGCTTTGGTTCTATTATGCTGCCTATTTGCCACTTCCTCTCTGTAGGAATAGTATTAGAATGATGCAATTTAAAGAAAATACATCTGAATTTTCTTGGAGAGAGTGTGAGAAACCACATTTTGGAAATAAGCACGTTGCCATACTTTCTGGTATTAATATAAATTGCTTTTGATGTAAAATATTTCACAAGAAAGTTTTGTTACAAGCACTTACTTACCTAACATCAAATATGAAATTTAGCTTAATATATACATACATGATTTGCTTTAAATTAATGACCCAATCTACATTTTTATTATAATCATTTTTTCTTCCATCCTTTAGATCCAGGTAACAGCAGACTCGGACTGTATTCTAATAGATGTTGGACCAGAGCACCTACGTTGCCTACACTATGTCTGGCAGGAATACAAACACCTCATAGAATGTTTCTCACTCAACAATTCCACTCAACATAACGACACTCGTTCTAAAGTGTCCGACTCTTTACCTGACCAAGAGCAACATTACCGAGACGACCTACGTGCTGGAGCATTCCAGTACCTAGACTCTACCAACACCAGCAGAGATGAACTCCCTCTCCCATACCAGGTGGTGTTCTGGGGATCTCCTCCTACCATGGCCTGGCGCTACCCCCAGCCACGAGCTCTTACAAGGGTGGATGTGTTCCCTGTACCTTTCAAGGTAGGTTACATGCTGCATAAGAACATTAAAAATACAGACATATGTTTTAGGGGTAATGGGTTCTGATGTATGTTGACTCTGTTTGGGATTGTGTTGTTGGTATACATATACAATACAATTTTAATATAAAGGTCCTTATCTGACAACTAGAAAGCTTTTAGATCTATTTTCGCTTATTCATACATCAATTCCTGTGATCTTTATCTGTCACTTTTGATAAATATTATCAATACATATAAAATGACTAATAAAATAGTATAATGATCAATACTGACCACGAAAATGTGTGTTTTTAAACTATCTAAAAAGCCCTTCCTAAGAAAATTGTACTGTACTGTGCATATGCAACTTTAGATAAACATAGTTTAATATACTATGTTACATTTTGAGAGGTAGACGAAACCAAATGAATCACAATTTTATAACTTAATTGTGGAATAATAGATTAAATTAGGATTTTCCTGTGGGAGCCTATTTGTGCACTAAGTTTGGTCAGAATAAATTAATTTGGTCATACAGTATGAGACACTGACATACATAACATATAATTATATTAATATATTTCATTGTCATATTGAAGATAAGGCGAATAGGAAACGCCAAAGCCTATACCAGCTGACAAAAATGTGCTGATTTTTTTAAATAGGCAGCTTTAATTATGTAATACAAACCTTAGACAATAAATACATATACTAGGAGTGTTCCAAAAGTTCCTGGACTATACTGATAGAAGAATATAGTCTCATCTTAGGTTCTAATTACAACCTTTTTCTCACATGTGGAAGTATGACTGAAGCTCGGTTTTTGGAATATTCTTTGGTGCCTGCAATTCCACATGAATCTCCTTGCTGTAGTCAAATCCTCTTCCCTTTAACAGGATCCTCATCATGGAAAACGAGCTTGTTAAGGGAATAAGTGGGGTATGCGGTATTAAGGATATCTGTTTTGGCCAGACAGAACATTTTGGGTTGGTGCATTGTGATGCAGCAGCCCGTCCTTGTTCGGTCATTTCTGCCTCACATTCTCCCCCAAACGCCCCAGAGCCTTGATTTAAAGATGTTAATTCACCCTCCTTCTGTATCAAATTCTTTATGAATAATTCCTTCCATTTCAAATAGAGAGATCAGCATCCTCTTTGTTTCACTTTCTTGAATCACTGTGAAGATGAACTTTTCAATGGGATGATTGTTGCTTGGGTTTTGGGTCACAGCCTTAAACCCATATTTTATCACTAATGATGACCTAGGTAAAGAATTTTTTGTTGTTTTTGGCCTGTTCCTGTGAAGGTCCCTACACACATTGAGCCTATGTTGTCTTTGATTTTGGTTGATCAAATGGGTTACAAATTCGACAGCAATCCACCTTTATTTGAATACATTATTAAGAATGTATTGGCATGAACCAAATAAGAGACCAACAATGTTTTATTTATATATATGATGCAAAGTGGCTCAATCCTTCTACGAAAACCATCAGATATATATATATCTCTGATGGTTATCGTAGAAGGCATGCACCACTTTTCATCATTTATATCTCTTCTGCTGTTTGAAGGATGACCATTATATTCAAAATTCTTAATATGCATTTTCCAACATTTGGCCTACAATAACCACTTGAAAGTTTGGCTTTTGACCATGGAGTCATCACCAAATTATTTTTTAAACATCCCAAGGGTTTCTTACACGGTCTGAACAAGATTTAAGCAAAACTTGATGTACATTAACTGCTCCTTCATGTCTGTAATTTTACTTCTCACAAAAATCACTCAACACCAGTAACATTAGTGCTCGAAAATGCTCCTGAAAAACAACTCTTGCGAAATGCAGATATTCAGGCCTGTTGTCTTTAAAAAGTGATAAGTTTCAACTTTTGTCATGGGTACGATATTAAACTTCTTCAATGACAAAGCCCTTGAAACTTTTAAGTAAAGAATATAATGAATGTAACAAAATTAACTAAAGCCTTTTTACATTTCCACATGATAATGGCATTGTTGCAAGAGGTTTTTCAACACCTGGACATTGTGATTACAGAGAAGACAGCTGCTATGAAATAAATGTTGTAGACATCTGGACATTTTAAGGCAATAAACCTACTTGTGTTTCAATCACAAAGGCACTCATTGCCTATGGAAAAAATGCGAGAAGTATCATCAGGACATAGAGGAAAACAAGCTGGGAGGGAGTGCAAGTATTTTTCAGTTTTTATAGAATATAAATTTGTTGGCAAAAATTAATCAAATATTTCTCCAGTAGCAAAATAGAGTTTAGTTTTCTGCACATGTTAATATCAACAGATCCTGAATATCTGTCAAGGGTGTCCTGGAATGTTGTCAAAAATCTTTATTTAAAGTGTTTTAACAACATTCCAGGACACCCTTTACAGATATTCAAGATCTGTTGATATTAGTATGTGCAGAAAACTAAACTCTATTTTGCTACTGGAGAAATATTTGATTAATTTTGGTCAAAAAAATGTAATACTATAAAAACTGCAAAATTACTCTTGCGCCCTTCTGCCGCACCTTAAAGAAGAAAAGGAGAGAGAAAGAGCAAAAGAAGAAACCTTAAGAGTAGAAAGTGAAAAAAAAAATCCAAAATAAGAGCGCAGCTGCAAATTCCTTGAGCAAACATTATTATGAATTACACCTTTGTTGAAAATCCGGCACCATAGCTCAGTCAGTAGCGTGTCTGCCTACTAAGCTGAGGGTTCCGGGTTTGATTCCCGGCATGGGCAAAAATGTATCATTGGCATAATATGGTTTTACCCTTTTACATTAATGACTTAATGGCTGGAGACTGGATGTTGTGCCTGTCCTAGTCTTAAGTTAGATAATAAGGCATATTAAGAAGCTACAGCAGGCCTGGCCAGCTGGTAGTGGAAAAATACATGGCTTGAATAAAAATTGACCCAGGCCACAGACGGGAAACAGTAACTGATGTAAATCTGTGTTGAAAAGAAAAGGTTTTGAAGAACTCATGGTAACTCGTGGACTTTTGAAAGGATATGAGGTTTTAAAACTTAAAGAGAAAAGGTCAATTAAGAAACATACATACAGTAGCCTCATGGCTTCTTTGGTGCTGACTGACAGCTCACAGCTGACTTCTGACAGTCAACATTTAGGTATATACCTAAATTTGGAATGCCAGAAGTCACAGCTGCCAAACACACGTTTTTGTAGATCATATGGTTCGGCGTAGGAATACATAATTTGGTCTGGTAACTTTTCAAAGCTGTCGGTCAGCACCAAAGAAGCCAGGAGGCTACTGTACAAAGACATTGTAAATAAAAGAATCTTCTCTAATAATTTCATTTTTTGAGAGGTCTATCAAGAATTAAAATTCAAGTAGTAAAAGCACCAATTAACTGTTAACCAAAGTTAAATGTGATATGTAATATTTAAGGTACAACTCAAAAAGAAATGATAACATGTGGAGGTGTAAAGGTACTTTGTTTATTTCTTAGCCAAACCCCATCCAGGGTCAAAACAAAAAACATTATTTTTGGTTGTTTAATATGGTTAAAATAATCGATTAACTTAAAAGTTGAGTTATAGTTAAAAGACAAGCTAAAAATTGAACTTAAAGAGTTAATATACATTGTAAAGAGTATAAAAAATTATCTTATTCGGCTAATTGGTAGGAATTCTTTACAACAACAAAAATTCTCATAAGTGACATTTTTGTTGTTCCCATAGTTTTTGTGAGGTTCCTATTCTGGTTCCATTTTGGACCTACTCTATAAAGACTCTAAAATAGAACTGAATATTGAGTATGAGCCCTGGTTTGGAGCTACTTAGCAAACCAAGTCCATACTCCATCAAATTAGTGCTCCATGCTGTCAGTCCAGAACAAACATTTTGGGTCACACCTTGTATATGTAATTCAATTTAAATTAACCTTGTTCCTGCAACATACAGTACTTATAATAAGCAAACTACACCTACTAAATGGTTATAATATGTTCCAATAATCAACATCAGTATGTGCTAGTTTATGTAATTCTAAGAAACAAACATTTAATCAAGGGGGAAAAAAAATTGAAATCAGAACATTGTCTCAAACACAACAAACAGTGGCTTGATTTTCACTTACATACATAAACACCATATTGTGGTAAAATTATACTAAAGTCAAAAATATATTTTACAAATACTTGAAACTTGCATCAGAGCCTATGTACGATGTGATATTATCTGTGCATTGCTCAAGGATACCATTAATGAGGATATCAGAGTGGGTGCTGGGTGTTCTGGAGTAGTTATTTACTTGTGGTTTATTGCTGTGGGTTTCTCACCCTCTGCACACTCTAATGTTGTATTTTTCCTTTAAACTAATTTATCTATCCAATCCCTTTGAATAAGCTATTAAAAACTTATGCTCTAAAATTTAATTTAAAAATAAACTAAAAATACATACATGATTGAATAGTGTTAGTATTCCTAGTTCTAAACAGGGTCATGGTGGCTACAGAGAGGGAAAAGTCAGGGAATTTAACTAAAAATAAGGAAAAGTCAGGGAATTAAAAAAATATGTCTAAAATATCCCATTAATTTTGCAACCAAACATTAAAATAAAAGTTAATAATACCTAAATAAAATAACATTTTAATTTTTTAAATAATTGATAAAACCGTTTATTTTTAGTAGATACAAACTTTTTTTTAATATGTGATCAATAATAAGTAAAACAAGTTATCATCCACCATTAAAATTAGAAAAAAGTTGTCAGGGAAAATTGAAAAATGTTGGCTGGAAAACCTGTAAAAGTCAGAGAATTTTGTAAAATATGTTTTGTATCCACCTTGAGGGTAGAAAAAATAAATAAAAATAATGTTATTCATATTATAAGCATGTGTTCCTATATTTCAGCTGGCCTCAGTAGACCACTTTGCTAGAGGTCAAAGAGACCAAGTGGTTTGTTCGCTGCAGTATTGGAGTGAATGCCGCTCAAGTTATCAGCACTATGCCCGTTTTCAGCTCTCAGAGTCTGAGATGTGCAGGCTAAATCTACCCCATCCACCACATCGTGTTGTGGCATGCACGTGGAGAGTGCAACTGTTTGTTCGGTCACCAGACAATGAATGTGATGATACCAATGGTAATAGTCATAGTTTAAATAATATACACATGTCCCCAAGAGCTCTGGCAGCCTGTATGAGGATTGATTCATTTTTCTCACCTCATCTAGTACCACATCTTCAGGTGGCTGTTAATTTCTCTTCACTACAAGTAGGACTTTATAACCATTTATGTATTTCTACCACATCTCGTGAGCTGCCACCTTCGTTAGGAGAATATGCCATGGATAATCTCCTACCTGATTCACAATGCTTCTCAACATTGGAACTCAACAAAGCTTCCCTTTTCTTTTGTTTGTGGCCTACTGGTGTTAACATGCTTGAACTTGGCAGCATTATTCAATGTAGTGTAATTGACTATGCCTATTTGACACAACAGTATGTAGTTGAACCATGTCAAGTACAACTGCAATTGAGTGTGGGAGAAAAAGCAGAACTCTCGTGTGTGACCAAGGCTTTAACAATAAAACTAGGTCCTGGTGTTGGACATACACTATCTGTTTCTACACAACTTTGGCTTCAAGCCTTAGAAAGTTTCAGCACAACTGCAGAAAAACAAAAACAAGTTTATCAAGTGATAGTTAGCCGATATGTAATTTGTAACAACACAACTAGACCCTTACGGTTTGGGCAAGCAGGCACGGACGAAGACATTCTTTTGGCAAGTAAACATTGCCATTTATACTCCTGGAGAACACACAAAGTGAAGCAGTTGCTCCGAGTTGGAGTGGAAGAGGGGTCTTGGGTCTGGTGTCAACCTTTTATGATCGACAAGGATGGAACTGAGTGGTGCCCTTTGAAGGAATGTGGTTCTAAAGATTTAAATTTGTTGATTCAGGTTGTGTCTCTTTCCACCACACAAAAACAAATCATCATAGCTGGACAGTTGCTAATTACAAATTTGCTTGTACAGAATCTTGAATGCCAAGTAGTTCCCATCGAGGATGAAAGCTCAAGGTTAAATGAAGGGCAAAGCTTGATAGCTTTGGGAAACAGCACACCAGCATCTATACTTTTGGACAACAAGTGTAAGATGGGATTGAGAATCCGTTTTCATAGACGTGAAGCCACTTGGTCAAGCAACATTCCTCTCCGTGAGAACACAAAGCATGGCAAACCTTGGCTTGTAAAGCTACCTTTGCTTGATAGTGTACAGTTTTTAAGAGTGTGGTGCCGTGTGATTTGCCAAAAATTAGGCACTCATGGGATAAAAATTCTTGCCATGCTTTGCCCTGTGTACATGATTCGTTCCTACTTGCCTATCCCTGCCAAAGCTTTGATTGATACCCCAGGATTGAATGTACATCTTGAATCAACAGTAAATGGAAAGGGGGAAGAGCAGCAACTATACTGCCCAGGAACAATAGACCATTCTCATCAACTTACTTTTCAACTTGAGAATGGCATTCCACCATCAAATCCATATGTTCCTCTTTCCTATTCAATGCTTGACCAGCACACGTTAAAGAGTAGTTCTGATGAAGATATAGATATTGACCATGTTCTGAGGTCTTTGAATGATAATAAATCAAAAACATGGCCCTTTCTTGGTGATGTTTATGAAAGTGTTGATTGGATTTCAGCAGAACAACCGGAAACGCATGTTCAAGTGAAGTATGTAGCCAAAGATCCATTTTGCAGTACACTTTTAGTAGACCTTCAGCCTTGGGCATTATTTGCTAATGTATTAGGTATACAAGTTTATATCATAGAGGGAGGTCGAGTCATTTGTACAATTCCACACAAAGGTATTGTCACCCCTCCAAAACTAGAAGGTACTTTTCACATAGGGATAGAAATTGAAGAAACAATGCATTCTTCCCCTCCTTTACAATTAGCTAGAGCTGATTGGGGAAGCAGTTTCTACATGCCTCGCATAGCTGGTCAGATTCCTTTAAAAGGAGAAGTTCAAACTATAGTGCAATGTAATAGGTTTGTTGGTTTTGCAAGCATTTCTGCGGATCTTGTGGATGAAATGAGAACTGTCAACATACGATCTAGCTTTGTTATTTGTAACTATACATCTAAAGACATATATATGACTGCTGTGGTTTCACGTAATGGAGAAACTCACAAATTTATTGCTACTAATTTTGAGAGAAACGGATTTTATCTTCATCATAAGTCTAATGACGACTGCGTAGAAGGGCAACCCATAATATATTTTTCTCTCTTAGGAGAATTTGGGGACGATTTAGTACCGTATGTTTTATTTAAACTAGATAGTGGTTGGAGTTGTCCTGTTAGGTTAAACAATGATTTTGTTCGTCAGAATTTTACAATTCCATTCAATGGCAAGACCACAGTAAATAGTGCTTTTGTGATAACATCACAGAAAAAGTGTGGACAAGTGTTTCTTTCAATCCATACAGAGCCATTTCCACAAATTATGGTGATCAATAATTGCCAATTTGGTCTAATGTGTGCTCAAGGTACTTCAGAAAATGACGGAAGGATTATACCAGAAACTGCACATATTGAATGGTGGTGTACCATACAACCACAATCTTCAGCTTACTATACCATGCCTATATCTTCTGAGCGTTTCCCTTATTTTCTCTCGCCAAATAATTCCTCTCCTTTAGTGCTCGCTTTAAATATCAATGAAAACAATGATAAACATCCTTTGTGGTCTCCTGGTGTAAATATAATGGAAATACAAGAGCAGTTTGTACCTTTACCGGGTCATGGAGATGTTAAAGTCAAAGTTGAAATGCGTTGTCATACAACATGTGTTATTGTTGAAACTGTGAGTCACGTGGAAATATCTGCAAGAGACATTAGGAGTCGACTCAGTTTCCGTTATGCAGACACGTCTAACAATAGTGTTGAGGCAGCTATAAACCCTCTTGTTCAACAGGTTTCTCATTTAGAACCAGACCATCAGCTAACGCCATCGTCTTCAGAAGTTCATGTCGAGTTGCAGCAAGCATCAAAGTCCTCAAGTAACTCAACAGTGTGTACAATAAATAGTTCAAGTTATAAAAGTTTTACAAGTGTCAAAGGTCCTACAAACTCATCAATTTATAGTGATGAACCTTCCGAAAGAGAACACTTTATAGCTCAAATTTCACCGAAAATGAGTCGCAGCATTGAGAAAAAAATTACAACTATAGAGACTTTAGCAGAAACTCAGTTTCAACTTAGACAAATAGAAATAAAAGTTGCATGTTTTTTTAAAGGACTTAACATTATGTTAACAGAAGATTTACCCCAAGGGGAAAGTGAAATAACAGAGGTAGTTTTATTGAGTTTGGATGATATTTGTTTGACAGTTGAACCCAAAACACATTCAGATGGAGTGAAAGAATTTGAAGTTTGTTTTAACATAGGTGACTTACAGCTTGACAATCAGATGTTCAGACGAGGAGGGTTTGACTTCCCTGTGATTCTCATTGGACAGGTTTCAAACAAATCAAGTGTAAATTTTTCGCTTACCATGCCAGCTATGAACATGATTGAACAGGTATGTAACAATGCTTTAATTACAGTTGCGGCATCAATAGAGAAAGTAGAAACTCAAGCCACTGTAAAGCATTTCAAGTTGAATATTGGTCCTTTATGTGCATATTTAGAGGACTCTTTAGTTATTAGATTGATGGATTATTTCTCACAGCTCTTACCTCACACATTAGTTTTAAATCCTCCATCTTCTACCAAACTAAATTGTTTTTTTACTCATGGCACACCAGCTACAATTCCAATTCCTAGGGAAGTTTTATGGAGCTTGTCTCAACTAGCCAATCCATTGCGATCACGCACGTTCACCATTGAACCTATGTCCCTCATGGTCAGTATTCACGCATCTAAAAAAATATACATTGCAGTTGATCATTCCCCCCTCTACTTGGCTTTGTTTGAACGGCATTGTGTCGTCACGACAGCTTATAAACTTGGGAATACACTTGCATTACATTATCTTTACGGAGCAATATTTGGAGTTGGCTGGGTTGTGGGATCCATGGAGCTTTTGGGAAATCCTGGTGGGTTGGCAAGAACTCTAGGAACAGGACTGCGGGACTTTGTGTATCTGCCTTACCAAGGTATCCTTCAAGGTCCATGGGGATTCTTTGTGGGTGTGACTCATGGCTCAGCTTCCCTCATGAAACACATCACTGCTGGTACTCTTTCCTCTGTCACAAACTTTGCTGCTAGTGTAGCCAGAAATCTTGACAGACTAACTCTTGATCAAGAACATTTCCATCGAACTGAGGAAGTGAGAAGACAGAGGCCACAGGGGGTGGCTCAAGGTTTGTTGCAAGGACTGACGGGTTTAGGAATAAGTCTGTTAGGAGCAGTTGGAGGTATCGCCCACCATCCTCTTCAATCTATGATGAGTGAGGGAGCATCTCCGAGAAGTTTAGTTACAGGAGTAGGTCGAGGTCTTGTGGGAGTCATCACTAAGCCCTTGAGTGGAGCAGCAGAGCTGGTAGCTCTTACAGGACAAGGATTGCTGCATGGCACTGGGTGGACCACATTACCTAATGTTAGACAGGAGCCCGTCATTGAGCACACTTTCTGTGGCACCAATTCCCAGTTGAAATATAACTGGAAGCTTGTGGCAGGTCTTGCATCAGGTCGACACACATTACTCCATGTCACTGAGGCAACTTGTATATCCCCGTCAGGTATCTATGAGCCTGTGGCACTGGTTTTAACAACTCAGGCTTTGTTTCTTATCAACACCGAAGAAGACACGACTCAAAGAGTTCTATCTCTTTCTGAACTTTCTGGACTTGATCATCCAACCGATCCCACCCTCCTTTGTTTTCAATTTCAAATGCCACCAATGCCCATGGAAATGGACCCAACCTCACATGCCCGAGTCGTAGAATTTGTCCGTAGAAGCAGTGGCATGGTAAACTTTGGAAATGATAGTAACTCTGATGCAGAGTCTTCTCAATCAGGAAGTCCCTTGTTGAACGATGTGATGAGTTTTGACACCCCCCTCACGTTCTATGTAAATCCACAACTAAGGAACTATTTCCTCTCAGTTTTGGCACTTGCTAAGCGACAGAGTCAAGGGAGAGGTTTTGCTGTGTTGTAACAGTGGTAATATCTTTATTTTTCTTATTTTGAGGAACAGGTGTCAATTCTCAAGACAGTCCAGAGAACAATTATTATACTTCATAAATCTCTGAATGTAGGAATTCATTCATTTTTATCTTAACATCAGATATTGTTTGAATTTTAGCCTTAGAAATAATATGACTTTATTTTATGTGTATTCTCAAAAGCAATACCTCTGTTAAATTAAGTTAGCATCTATGTTTAAAACCCTAACAATCCATCTAGTCAAGTTAGAGTAAAAAAAATATATATATATTCTCGCATTTTTGTTTAAGTTTGTAAGAAATGCTTTGGGTACTTAACCATTTGAAATATATATCAATATAAATGTAGTTAAATAGCGAGAAACCATGTTTTGTTCACATGAGTAATGCTATGCTAATGAGTATTTTATATATTTTAACAGATACAATTTTGAGCATTATGAGTATGTAAATAATATTTTGGAACTTCATTCTAACATTTTCAGTTTTTATACAATATGTTATAGTTCATTAGGAAGCTATTTCATGTTTTTGAAACTTATGTAAGTATTACCAATTTTTAACTCCCTTCATTCCAAGAAAATATTGTGTATTTGTTAAAATTATGTGTTCAAAATAAAAAATATATTTTAGTTAAAATTAAATTGTATAGTCTATAAAAAAATCCCATTAATCCCAATAACTCCTTGAGCTATGTTCATAGTAACCAAAATTCTTCAAAACGTGTTTGAATTCAAGGTTAGGGGACTAAATTTGAGAAAATTCAATATATACGCCTAATGATATAACTCGTTAAGAAACACCTCTTTTACTTATGTGATGTACATTTTTATTCAAGGAAGAAAGTACATGAAAGAAAAATATGAACATATAAAATTGTGAATATTACATAGCATTAAAAGTTTATTCCATTATTCAAACAAAGCTTTGTGTGGTGTGAACAGCAAACTCAAATAATCAAGACCATTGTTCATATAGGGTAGGGTTTCCAAAACATTTTAGACTTAAAGAGCCCCTGCACCTGAGAAAATACATGCTTGAGCCCTCCTAAAATTGTTTACATGAGTATTATGAACATTCAATGACAGGTAATTTGTATGAGTATAAAAGAATAAAACAAACAGAAAAAATCACATGTTCTGGTTGTCTCTTTGGCAATTGTCCTTCTATTCAAAAAAATTGACATTGATAATTACTGACACTATTTTATAGCGTGAAAAACCAATATTTTAAATTTGCTTTAAAGAGATTAAGATAACCATGGCAGAGCCCAAGGCTTCCACAGAGCACAGTTTGAAGAACACTGATCTAGGTCATTTGTTTCACTCAAAGACAAGATATAACTAGGGGAATCCTTAAGAATATTTGGGGATTCAAGACTCAAATCCTTTAAAAAATAAGTTTTCAATTGTTGAAGGTAAATTTTAGAGCTATAATATTGCTTATTGGTAGTTCAGAACCTTTTATAATGATAGGATGAACTCAACAACCAGGCCACACTGAATATATGAATGATAACATTTGATTTAGTTAATATGTTGTATTTTCTTTTATTCTCATATATTTATATTTGCTCTTATGTTCTCTAGATATTATACCTAACATTACTTCAATTCCTGTGAGGATGATAGATAACTATGGAAAGACCCTTAGAATCTTCAAATCCATCAAATTCTTAAGGACATTTGAGTATTATAAACACTTTTATATTTGAGATGAGAAACAAATTAAATTGTTTAATTCAAATGCTTTTGCTTTTAAGTGGTTTTACCTGAGTTAAGGTATTTCGATAGATAAGCATCTCTGAGAAAGAGTAAGATCTTGTAACATCATGGCAGTAACTTTAAAACAGGGAGGGACAAGAAATGTAGGCAGTTTGTTAGTGAAAACCCTCAGAAAAAAAATTGCCTTTTTTTTTGTATGTCAAGGACCTTACAATGTTCTCATTTAGTATTTCAGAAAGTGAATTGACAATGCTTGGCTTATTTTTATTGGGTTCATATTTATTAATTGCAATATTTCACTCATATTAAAAATGTTAGAGTGGGAGAACCACAACACTAATATTCCATTTTTGACATGTGTTATTGGCACAACCATGTTTGACTTGGCATAAAATTTGAGCAAGGTGCTTTACTTTTTATAGGTGGTAGCGGCAGTGAAGGTATTGTTTTACTACCTTTGTTTTCATCTAGAAATTTTAGAAGCATGATATACCTTTTGAAAATCAAGCCTCTGGGTTAGACACATTTTCAATGATTTTTAAGGTACTCCTACCAGTTCTAGGCCCATATAAAAATTGTTTGCACCCTCGGATGCATCATTGTTGTAATTGTCAAAGCATGTAGCCTACCTCATGGATAGTCCTTATTTTGTGAAATATGAGAGATCTAAAGACACTAAACCGCTTTCTTGGACCAACTAGCTAGATTTTTTTACATAATTATATCAGTAAGATATGCTACATACACTAATTCAATGTTTTTTCTAATTAACCTTGAGCCATTCTTATGTTACTATAAAATGATAAATTTGTGTAGCTATTTATTATATATATATATATATATATATAATTAATTTATGTAGATAATGTTAATGATGAACAATAAGATATCAACTATTTCCAGCCTGTGGCCAGGTCATTTTAGTAAAATGCCTCCATCTTCCCCTATCCTTCCACCATTCTGCTCCTTTTACTTGCACACTTTATGTGCTCCTCCCATCTCTTTCTTGGCCTCCCTAGCAATCTTTTACCTACATACTTTATTTCCAACCTTTTCTTTGGCATCCTCTGTTTTTCATCCTCATACCATCTCAATCTTGTTTTCACTACTAAATCATGTACTCCCTGTACCCCCACTCTTTACCAGATAACTTCATTCATAATCTGGTTTCTCCTTGTGACATAAAAATCTCCTCACAAACTTCAATTTGTCCAACACTTCCTTACACTTGAGGGGAAGTTCTCTTATGCACCTATAGAACAACCTATAGACAGTAAGATATGTATCACCTAAAAAGTAAAAGTAAGTTTTTATAAGAACAACTAAAATGCATGTTATGCAACTAGGAATATCTATGCAAGTGGTTTCTCTGTCTGTGATCACAGATATGTCACCAAGTGGCTGTTTCTTATCTCAAGTCTGCATTGGTACTACACTCAGTACAGCCAAAACAATAAAATTCATGAAGTAAAGCGTATAACCCGAACAGGTGTTATTATTATCATGAAATAAAAATTTCAGGGCAATATTTGTTCAGTAATTTTTCTTGGGTAAAATTAACAAATAAAGTTAGGTTAGAAAATCTAAACTAACTCGAAATAAGTAGACTACATTAATCACAACAAAATGTGTAAGAATAATACTATCAAGGTATAAAAAGATCAGTACTTATAATATATGATAAAAAATTATGTAAATTTATCATAATTAAATTTCTTATGAATTAAAACAATATGTGTCATCGCAAATCTGAGTGATCAGCATGTCTGGTTTTGGCCTGGAGGAGTTTGATCTGACCAGTTGCATAGAGAGGTTTTCTATATATTTTTTTAGGTTGCATTGTTTATTGTTGTTAACAAATATTACTAAAGCATATAAAATAAAAGTCATTTAAATATGCAAGACAATTTTTACTGGTAATTAAAACATAAATTACAGTATGTATATTGTTTATAAAAATTAATCAAATTAAAAGTATTGCAATTAACTACCTATAAAGATGGCTGAAATTAATTTAGAGCAGCACAATTTAATTGCACTTGCAATACAACAAAGTCATGAATAAGTAGGGCCTGGTTATGCTATTGACAATTAATTCTATGAGAATATATTTTATATAGAGCATATAAAAAAATTCTTCTTCTTCTTCCACACTTAACGCAAATCAAATAATACCAAGATTTATAAATTAAAGTTAAGACTTAGATAGAATGCTCTGGAAAAACTATAACAAAATAGAGAAAAATTGTGATCTAGTGAATTAGACAGTTATGAGATTGGTAGATGTATTAAGTAACATTAAAAATCAAAAAGATTGATTAAAATTTGCTTCTAATGAACGACAAATTGTCAAATATGAAAACTTTTAAATAGATTAATATAGCATCATCAACATAACTAAAACATAAGTTGACGACAAGTCTAAAATACAAGTATCACATGTTAAAAATGTGTTACAAAACAAAGATACCATAAAGTAAGGACAAGACAAAGTTTGAAGTTCATTTATGTTGTAAATAAAAATTATAAAATTAGAATGTATAGGGTAACATCTGCCTTTTAAATTTAGATAGTGATTATGTGTTCTTGTTACAAAGATTTTGAAGAATATATTATAGAGTGGAACATAAACTAAGTTTTAAGTCAAATATGTTAGGTTAAAAAATTATGGAACCTTTAAGTGATGTATAAAATCTAAGTCTTATCTTATTCCAAGTCCCATTACTACTCCTTACTTCAAACTACTTTAGAATGTTTTCTAAAATGTTAGGATTTATAAAGTTTAATTATTTTGGACAAAAAACCAAAATTCACTAATACTGTATCACAAGAGAAACAAAGAAACATAAATAAGAACTTGACCTTTGTGTTGTATGAATTCATATTTTTCTATTAAAATTAAATTTGTCAATATTAATTGAAGGTTTAATTTATTAGGGCATGTAAGGTTAGGTTAAGTTGGCTGGGTAATAACACTGATAATAAGCATTGATTAATGGCAAAAAATAACTTGTTTCCTGACAAAATATCAAGTATGCCATTTTACTCTAATTCTTTGTGATAGATACATGTAATAGTTTACTTGGTGTTATTTCATATCAAGATATCCAAGGAGTTTTTTTACAAGATAAACTTGAATAATAGTTTTTCATTTGCAAGAGTTGTTTGCTACGAAAAAGAAATGTGGTCATTGTAGACAGTTGTTTAGTCTTTATAAAAATGCTAGGGTATATTTAGTTTGGTATACAATATGGTCAACTAATATCCCATTTCTTATAAAAGTTGATTTTTATTTTGTCAAAATATCAACAACAAAAAAGTTTTGTATAAATTAACTCACCATAGGTATTAATTTTGCTTGGAAAAAATAAATACAAACTTATAAGGCCAACTATATATAATATGGTTAGGCCTAAAATCCCCAATTTTCTTTTAACTCATAATATTATGATAAAATATGTACATCCTGGTCTCAAAATGTGGCCAGCTTTTCAATCCTAAAGTAAACCAGTCACTTTTTGTGAGCAAGTTAAATAAAAGGATTATACAGTTTTCAATAACAAACGATCCAACCTTTTAATTGTATAGAGAATGGTAGTTCATTTTTAATCTAGATCATATTCCATCCACAATTTATTGGGCAATTTTTGACAATTTGTTAGCTACTCAACAATATTTATACTTAGGCCTAGGCTATTAATGTGGTAACTTATTAACAAATAATATTAAAATAGTGTTTGTTAGGCCTAAATATAATATTTCACAGTACTTTCATTATAAATAGGGCTTGTTATAACATTTGTAGGAAACACCCTTGGGTCATTCCGGCAAAGCCGTACCATTTTTGATTTTTATAAAATTTGGTATGTGATATGTACTAATCTTCTAAACCCCAAAACAATTTGTGTTATATTTTTTTTTTAATCTACCCCCTTAGATATAGGTTAATGTTTACAGCACGGACAGGAAAAATGTGCCATTTCGGTGCTATTTTTCTAAAATCTGCAGAAAGTTTATTTGAATTATCAGAGATGCCAGATAGGGTTCATTTTAAAGCTTAAATAATTAACTTTATTTTGGTTTAGTCTAAATTAAATTAATGTTAAGGTTAAGCAGAGTTTTTAAGGCTTACATTTTCATTTAAAAACTTATTTTTTCCTCTTACACTTATGTATGAGTAGTATGTGTATAAAAAAATAGTTTTTATTGATAATCCTTCAACCCAAAAGAATTGCTTGAAGTTTGAAAATTTTCAAAGATATGCTTTTTCAGAGCCTAAAAAAATACATGTGGGACAGGTGATCAAAATTTGAAAATACTATGATAGAACGCATTTACAGTGTACTTTAAAACACAAAATAATTCTTCTTATTACTTCAATGGGTTTAGGTATCACAAGCCTTTGAAGTAACAATAAACAATACTCATTCACTAGTGAACATAAGGATAAGATGATTTTTTTTTTTAAGAATCAAATAGCCAAAGCTATTATTTATGCTTTTTAGTTAGGATTACACCATCTAGCTATTATATTATTACAATTGAAAAATGACACCTGGACACGGGAATCGAACCCGGGACCTTTGGCTTAGTACGCCAATGCTCTAACCGCTGAGTTATCCAGGAATCGTCCCATGCCCGTAAGTATGCACTCTTCCTCCTGCAGATTCGTCTTTTTGGTGATGAGGAATTCTGCTTGTTTCTTTGCAATAAAATAATGGACCTTAAGTTGCTCAAACCTTTCCACTAGCCTACCCAACTACTCTTCAAATGAAAGAACACAAGTAGACAGCTCACAAAAGTGTTGAAACCCTATGTTTGAATTCAAGTTCCATTTCAAGCTTTTCAAAAGATTTCCACCCTTCTTCCAGTACTGCGCGCAGTCCATAACTACCTGGGCATCCACTACACTTTGAGAGCATGCAAGACTCATTAATATTGCAGACCATATAGGTAAAAAGATACTTGTAGTCCATTCCTACTTTCATGGCTGCAGTTGTACATTATGGTGTGTAATGCACACGCAGACAAAGTCTATTCCTGACGCACCAGTTAACACACATAATCTGGGTCTCAGTTCTGCAAACTTTGAAACCCCTATTTTTATGTGTGGTTAATTTTTTTTTTTTACATGTGTAAAGCTCCTTAAGATTACATAAAATTAATTGTTTCTGAATATTAACCTTCTGTTCGTCAGGTCCTCTAACAGACACACAATCCTTGGTTCCTGGCATCAATCTGCTATAATCATCATTTTCAAAAAAATCCTGTATAGTTTTCATTGAAGCTTCATCATGTTTATTTCTAGCCAGATTCTTCCCAATTTGTGGCAAAATCCCATTCTTTCTTACCAAATTTCTTGACTGGCGGACTAGGTATTGAATGACATTAAACACGCTCTGAACTTTAACAATACTTCATCTGTTAGAAACTACACTCTTGGGTAGAAGAAGCAAATTTTAATATTTTTTTTAAAGCTTGTCAATCAATTGCTCACACTCACTATACGAATCGGCATTAGTCAAATCGTTCAACTCATAAGGCTTTTTTAACTTTTCTGATACAGGTTTAGCTATTTTTGTAATTTTGTTCTTTATCACTGAGAGTCTAACTTCAGCTGATAGCTTCTGCAACTTGACAGGGAAAATGCCAAGTGCTGAACAAGCATCATTAACAAACTCAACTAGGAAAATTTCAGGTGGTTCATAAATGTCTAATATTCTTCTTCATTACCGGTATCCCTGAAAAAGCAAATTTTTAAAAAATTTTAAACTTCAAGCAACTTTTTTAGGTTGAAGGACTATAAGTAACAACTCATATTTTTTATATATACATACTACTCATACAAAAGTGTAACAGGAAAAAAATATTGGCCTGTTACTTTAAATTCTTCATTGTGTATTTTAAGTACAAAATTATGAAAAAAAAATCAGTTTTTAAATGAAAATGTAAGCCCAAAATAAAGTTCATTATTTAAGCCTTCAAATGAGCCCTAGCTGACATCCCTGCTAATTCAAATAAACTTTCTGCAGATTTTAGGGAAAAGCACAGAAATGGTATTTTTTGCCTGTCTGTATATGCAAACAATTGCATATCTATTTAAGGGAGTAAATGTTCTAAAAATATAACAAAAATGGTTTTGGGGTATAGATGATTGGTGCATATCACACACCCAATTTTATCAAAATCAAAAATGGAGTGACACGAGATTTTATTAAAATTTGTTGATTGAACATGGAATGACCACCTTTAGAAGGCTGATGTAGTTTTATAATAAACTAGCTTTAAATATGAAATCGAATCACATCACATTTTTGAAATGTCAAACCGCATGCATCACATGTTAATTGAGGTAAACTAGACTTCAGTACAAGGCATTTCCTACAAAGAAGATGAGAACACGCTAGTTTAAATAATTCATTTTCATTTTTGCAATTGAAACAATTTTTGTCAGTTGGAACAAACCTATCAACGCTAGAATTTACAAATGATGGTAGCCCAGTGAGAACAGATTTTAAAGCTGTGTCAAGACTGCTGTCATCATCATTTGCAACACATGAATAGAATGTTTTATCCATAGGACTAGATGTTGTGTTTGAAATGTTCCTAATTAATTGAGTGGATGAAGCACTATCCAAGCACATCTTTTGTAACTTGCTATTTTCAATTTCTAAAGTTATTTGTTTACGCTTCAAACATTGAGCATTATTTAACTCCCTGGCATCATTTACAGTCTGTGCACTCAAAGTGTTTGACATTAAAGGTGGACTTTGCCCTGAATATTCTCCCAGCGTGTATAGATTTTTACTTTCAACTTTTGGCAATGCTGTTGAAAATTCACTTTTTAAACACGATATTGATTGAGAGGAGTTATTTGTTTTTCCTGCAGTGATAGTGGACACAGCAAAACACTTGTTTGTTCTTGATATAAGAGTGGGTTTGATAACGTTTCTCCCTAGAGTTCTAGGAAGTTTGCAAATTTGTTCTTCATTTGAATTCTCTACGAGAAATTTATCAATTCTTGCTTTCAAAGCTACAGCCACAACAGGGTGATTATTATGAGAAAATGGAACACCTGTAAAAGGATCACTTGGACCTCTACCCCAACTTTCTTCAAAGCGAGCATGTTTCTTCAAAGTGATTTGATCTATTATTTTACCACATGGCAATATCATAGGAAGAACCATTACCTCGTAAGTTAAAGAATCTAGGAATTCATCTGGAATAATAAATTCTAGACAGGATAAAGGTAATATATCATTAGTGTTTGATTGATTGGTACAAGTTTCCAGAGTGTTGTGTTGTACCTTTACAGGTGGTGATTTTAGCCTATCGGTCTGCGAGTGCCAAAGATTAAAATAATAACTCATTTCTTTAACGGGGTAATAATTAGCTGGAAAACCCCAAACTTCAACTGATCGCAAAGCTGGAACTGATGATTGTGTCCTTACTATTTTAATTTGTATACAGTTTGTACCACGAAGTGGTTGTCGTTGAAACTCTTGAAAGACAAATCCACTCTGTTTATGGGTTTGAAAGGAATTTGGGTGCATCTGTCTGTCATGAAATATAAAGCCAAACTCATTTTCTTGCAAGTTTTTATACCCTATTTGCCGGTAATTTTCTGACACGTCTTCAAGTCCTCCAAAATTGGCACATATAGCTAAACCTGTGGACTTTTGTCCTCCTACCTGAGGCCAAATGACAATATGATCAATGTTTATATTACACACAAAATATAATGTAATAGTCACCGGAGGTTTTATTGCATTATAAGCCAAATAGCCCCTATTTCTTTTGTTCGTATCATTAGATATTAGATTAGTAATCTCGTAATTGTCACAACTGATAGCATTAGAATTCACTTTCGGCTTCATGCAAGGGTGGCAAAAATTTATTAAGTTTCCACGACCACTGGAATCTGACATTATTACTAATTAAATGGATCACTTTATATCACTCTCATGCCTTATTTCAAATTAATTTTTCTTTTCTAAATAAATGTATAATATCAAAGAAAAAACCTAATTATGCATCACAGATCACAGTATGCATCAGGGATCAAATTACATTGCTCAAAAACTAATCAAATGACAACTTAATTTTTACAAAACCCAAAAGAGATGTTTAACACGGTTCTTTGGTTTGCCAACAGGTGGCAGGACCCACAAACTCATAGATTTACAATAGCATATCAGCGGGCTGAAAAGCTCCACATCCACAATAAAATAACCGGTTTTATCCAACATTGGAAAAATTAATAAAACTAACAATATAATATAATTCCAAAAAGAATCATAGAAAGCGCTTGAATGCATATTTGGTTATAAATCACATCATAGATACCGCCACAGAAAAAATAATTCAACCAAAGAAATTATAACAAGATATGAGTGTTTTAAAAGAGTAAATGATTGTTTAATATATATTTAATAAGCATAATTAATGTAAATTGTCTTAATTAAGACAATTATTTTAATCTGCGGTACGAAAATGTGGTTATTTCGGGCACTTTAAGGAAATACTATATTTGAAATTGCCCCAATAAACTAAGTTTTTATATCTCATTGTCCTTGAACTTATATCAGACATGCAACTAGTCGTCTAAAATCGCCAAGTTTAAGGTGCCACAGTTTTTAAATTTGAAATTGCGGTACGAGCACACTTGGTTGTTTAGGAGTACTAGATACCTATAACAGCCCTACATAGTCGTGGAGCCTAGATCCTCTGGAAATTTTGAGATATTTGACTTTGAACTTATATCAGACATGCAACAAGCAGTTTAAGGTGCCACAGTTTCTATATTTGAAATTGCAGCACGAGCACACTGTACCCAGTCACCCGCCGCTATCATCAGCTGTTGTGATCATAAGCTTTACTTCCTCATCTTTTTCTTATGGTGTCGTACACGGCAGTCGTTTCGGTAGAGCATATCGGGGTTATATAGATAATGGTGGGGGTAGAGTGACACAGTCGATTAAAGAGATATTATTTAGCGTATAATTTGAAGTTTTATTTTAACAAATATTTTACATGATGGCACCACGGATACTTAATTTAGAAAAAACGAATTAGTTGTGACATTTATAAGGATAATTATTTATCCACCTGGTCTATCTCTCCTTTCACCCATCTCAAAACTATCCCTACACGTTACGAATAGTAAGTAGTGAATACCGGTCTTCTCTCTTTGCGTGCTAACCGGCCAGTGTCCCTGTCGCGCCTGACGCTTTCCTTTCACATAAGGTCAAAAACAGAGGCACTGATTGGCCAGGAGTCCGCGCCAAAACCTCCCCCACCCCTGAAAGACCACACGTGCAAGCAACAGCGGCATCTCCCAGCTTCCGGGTTCAGCTATTAATACATTGCACGATGCTTAAAATGAAAAGTAATCAATTTGGATGACTCTAATATTCCAACAAAGACTTTAAATAATGGAAAACTATTGAATTAAAAGTTTAAAGGCCTGAAAATGAAGTTAATTAATTGAAATTTAAAACATATATTGCTTACAACTTTGGTTATGATTTACATAACTTATAATTACCATAAAACCCCACACTTTCTTATAATTAACCGTTTGATAGTAATAAAGATAATTAAATTAGGCCCAGATGAATGGAAAAACAAAATGTATTTATAGGTTTAATACTATCAGTATCTTTAGTATATTAATATGTAAACAAAGGCAAACTAATATAATTTTATACATGAAATGGTTGAGATCTAAGGGCCTAAACCCTGACCACTTTACAACACTTGGTGGTGTAGGTTGTAATAGGTACCTACAACAACCCTACATAGTCGTGAAACCTGGATCATCTGGGAATTTTGAGGTATTTTACTTTGAACATTCATCAGCTAGCCTCACAAAATTGCCAAGTTTAAGGTGCCACAGTTTCTATATTTTAAATTGCGGCACGAGAACACTTGGTGGTGTAGGTAGCACTTGGTACCAACAACAACCCTACAGTTGGTGGCCTGGTGGTCTAGAGGTAAGGTGTCAGACTTCTATGCTGGCGGCTGGGGTTCAATCCTCGATCCCGGCAAAGATTTATCTAATTACCAACCCTTCCTTCACCTCTGACAATACATCTTGTGAATGTGAGGAATGCCAGGCCTCCACCGTTGGTTCGGATTCCACGTTAAACTGTAGGTCCTTCATTTCATCTCACAATCACCCTATCATTACACATTAGCGTAAGTGCGTATAACTCTAACGGGTAGTAAGACGTGGTGCTAATAATAATAATAATAATAATAACCCTACATAGTCGTGGAACCTGGATCCCTTGAAAATTTTGAGATATTTGACTTTGAATTTATATCAGACTATGCAACTAGTCGTCTAAAATCGCCAAGTTTAAGGTGCCACAGTTTCTATATTTGAAATTGCGGCACGAGCACACTTGGTGGTGTAGGTTCATAGTGAAGATTGCATCAAACTATTCGAACGGCAACACACTTGGGCCCACAGTGCTGCTTCCTACCGAATAACTTAGAAACTATGTAAAATCCATCTATTATCTCTAATGAAAACGAAATATTTGTGTAAGTCGGTGCTCAAGCAGACGAAACGATAATACTAAAACAATTGCCAGTCAAACACCGCACAAACGCCGCGAGTAAACCTTATGGCTCGTAGCTTTTGTATCCATGGTTACCAAGATCTTGAGAAGACTGCTTCGGACTAGTCCGCGACTATTCGCACATATAGACACTTGGTCACGTGATTGCCAATGGAGCTATCGACGCCACGAGCCAATGCGACGCCGCATAAGTAGACTATTCGGAATCGGAAAACCTTCCCTAACAGATAATATTTCTGAAAATACTTCAGTAAAAGGTATATTTGAGAAATAACTATGATTAAACTATAACTTTTGAAACATTAATTTAATGACACTTAAGTTTTGTTGTTTATTATTAAATCAAACTATATTTTTATTTAGTTCCAATTTTATTATGAATATTATAGAAAATAAGAAAGCTTAGCTATACAGCTATGGTAGCGCTTTGAGATGTGTGTTGATAACCTTAACTTCACCGCCAACTATTGTACAAGGAGATACTTCATACTACATGTAGTTTCAAATGGTGGATGACTTTACTTTTGTACTAACAAAGGCGAATCGATTATATGCTACTGTATCAAGCAAGTGACATGTTTGATAATTTGTTTTCTTCCTTTTGGTCACACAAGCACTTTGATGTTGTTTTAACAGTCACATGATGGTGACCCATATTTACTTATGATTCTGCTTCGAGTATTCCGACTGTCAAGATTATACCTCGATATTTTCAGTGTAAGCTCATAGTCACTTGTAAACGGCACTATTAGTTTAAGTGTTTTATATTCAATTTTAAGTTTCTTTATTTAGCTGTTAATTCTTTTGGTGATTTAATTTCACCGGCAGCAGTATATAATTAATTCATTATGTCTTGTGAGGCAGATGAGGATGACCACTTTGATGTAGGAGTTGGGTCATTCCCCAAAGATTTTGGGTATGGTCCATTTGACCAAGAAGGAGATGGTCCTCCAGTGTCGATAGGAGGCGAACAAAAACCTAGGATACTGCTTATGGGACTGCGTAGAAGTGGTAAATCGTCTATTCAAAAGGTGGTCTTCCACAAAATGTCACCCAATGAGACACTTTTCCTTGAAAGCACAAATAAAATTATTAAAGACGATATATCAAACTCAAGCTTTGTTCAATTCCAAATATGGGATTTCCCTGGCCAGATTGATTTCTTTGATTCAGCCTTTGACTCTGATATGATATTTGGAGGCTGTGGTGCTGTAATCTTTGTCATTGATGCTCAGGATGAATATGCGGAAGCTCTTAATAAACTTCATTTGACTGTCACAAAAGCCTTCAAAGTGAAACAAAGCATTAAATTTGAGGTTTTCATACACAAAGTGGATGGACTTTCTGATGACTACAAGATGGAGACCCAGCGAGAGATACACCAGAGAGCTAATGAGAATTTGGGTGACTCTGGCTATGAACAGATTCATCTTAGCTTCCATTTGACCTCAATCTATGACCATAGCATTTTTGAGGCTTTCAGCAAAGTAGTTCAGAAACTTATCCCTCAACTACCAACATTGGAGAATTTGCTGAACATTTTTATCTCAAACTCTGCTATTGAAAAAGCTTTTCTTTTTGACGTGGTTTCCAAGATTTATATAGCAACTGACTCATCCCCTGTAGATATGCAAAGCTATGAACTATGCTGTGATATGATTGATGTTGTAATAGATGTTTCTTGTATCTATGGCCTACGGGATGACAATGAAGTTGCATTTGATCATCAAAGTTCTAGTTTGATAAAGCTTAATAATGGGACTATTCTTTACTTGCGGGAAGTAACTAAAGTTTTGGCATTGGTTTGTATTTTGAGGGAAGATAACTTTGACAGGCAAGGAGTTATAGATTACAATTTTTTGTGTTTTCGTGAAGCAATGCAACAAGTTTTTTAGCTGCAATCAGCTATACATTTTAAGTTAAGCCTTACAAACAGATCTTATTAAATCACTTACATACAAAATCATCATGGGTATTTAAAATCAACATTATATAAACCTAATCGTATAGTGTGCATATATTATTTCAGCAACTAAGTTAACTAACATTGTGGTTTAGATGTAAAACCCATCCTATTTGGCAAAGACACTGAATTTATGTTTCAACATCAGTGTATTATTGTTTTACAATAGGTTTAGAAGCTTATAACTTCTACTAATTTTCTCTTTGATAACTATTCTTGTGGGCTTGCTGATGATCAAGAATTTGTTTGATCTCGTTTAGAAACAAAGGAAATAATGTAAAACAAAAACTAGTGTAAAAAAGGTGAATTAAAATGCATTGTAGTATTTTAACATGTCACAAGAGATATATTTATTTGTTCATAATTTAGCAACTCATTTGATACAGTGAACCAAGTTGATTTTTACAAATTCAACATTTTTGATCATGAAGGGTATTTGATTGTCATCTGAGGTGATAGAAATATACTTGTAAAAAAAAATCAGCCATAAATTAGATCAACAGTCAAGGTAGATGCAATTAACTCTTAAAAATTTAATTTACTTAAAAATGTTGATACACAGAAAATTGTCTGAGAAGCTAAAGTATTTATTTGCACGTTTAGGTTCTTCTGATAAGTTACACACCTAGCCTATTTAATCTGAAATAAATTATTTATCAAACTTTTAAAATGCTGGTATATTTTACTGTGTAGGCCTATGTCTATATTAAATTAATGAACACATTATTGATTTTGCTACCAATTTATTCAGATTTAAAATTTTTTTAATCCCATCAAGTTTATTAGAAAAAAATATTTTTTTGAAAATAAAAATTTAAACACAATCTATCAAAAGTAACTTAAAAACTTATTTACATGAATGGCAACATCATCATCATCATCATCACCACCACCACCACCACCAACACCACCACCACCACCACCACCACCATCATGATCATGAACTGTTTTCCAGCCTGTGGGTCTATTTAGTAAAATACCTCCACCCCCCTCTGTCCTTCCACAATTCTTCCTCATACACTATCTTCCACTCTCCTCCTCTCACTTGCACACTTGATCTGTTCCCCCCATCTCTTCCTTGGTCTCCCTTGCGGTCTCTTCCCCATTTACTTCATATCCATCAATCTTCTTGGAATCTTCTCCCCTTCCATCCTCATTATGTGTCCATATCATCAATACAAATAGTAATGGTGGGAGGGCACTTTACTGTTTGACTCCATTTTTTAATTGGAACCACTTTGTCCACCCTCTATCCGTCTTAACACAACTCACATTATTATCATACATATCCCTTACTCTCATTGCCACTCCTCTTTCTACTGAATGGCAACAAACAGATTATATTATATGCACTAAAATATAATACTAACAATTGAAACAAGGCAACTAATCATCAATGAAAAATGTGACCACAGAAGTGTATCTAGCCTAAATACATAGGTTTATTTTAGCAAAAAGAAAAAAAAACATTAAATATTCATTCTCATCTTTTAATTTTAACTTCAGCTAGGCCTACTTATTTTTTATATCTACACACAATTCTAATGCCCATAAACTGGTTGGGGGTATGTATGAGTACATTATAAAATATCCAGGAATATAAATACATAACCTATCTATGGTAGGAGTGTGAGTGACAGCTAGCAGAAAGTATATAATATTTTATACATTGGCTGAAAGTCACTAATGTCATCATACTTGGAAATAACTACCTATTGTGCTTAGACATACTGTTTTTTCAATAAAAAGTGTTGCCAAACGATTTGATTATTTCCAACCAATGTTTGCAAGGACCTTCTGTTTTATTATTATTATTATTATTATTATTAGCACTACGTCTTGCAAACCATTTGGGTTATATGCCTACTTACTAATTACACTAATAGCTAGGGACTAGGAAGGTTTAATATAAACCCATTGTAGTCAACATGCAATCAAACTATTACACAACTGATAATTGCATGGGGGCCCCCTGCCTACAGTAAACATTATATTGGGTCTCATTAAAAATATAGATAGTTAAAGTCTACAAACATAAAAAATTTAGGCTATATGGTTTTTAGGGGGAATGAGCCTACTAAAGGTTTATATCAGAATATTTGGCTAGTGTAAATAAAATGAATAAATGTTAACAAACATTAGTGGAAGATTAAGACAAATAATGAACGTATGCACATTTTAAATTACTTAGAATTATAAATTTTTAATTTATGTGTTGAACACACCTGCTATCAAGGAATAGAGGCTAGGAGGGTAGTTTAAAGACCACCACTAGTGCAACTGGTCAGGATTCAAACCCTAACCCTGTCATGAGTGACCATGTATGGTACCATCCAAGTCCAACAATTTCAAACCTCATGTCCAAACAAAATTTTTCAAATAACGGGTGATCTTTTAATCTAAAGGTGATGTATATTTGAATGTAAAAATAACTTAAATATAGGGATGGTCCGATTGAGGTTTGTGATAAAATAAATGCTACATTTCCAATATATTTTAAGGCCCTTAGCCCTGTTGAATACAAGTCTAAAACCTATTTTTTGGGATGGTGAGCGGGAGGGTGAAAGGCGTGGCGTGGCTTCACAATCAACCAATGTATCCTTTTGCACCAACAAGAACAGATGGCTCACAAAAATCATAGATGGTGCCAGCTACTGGACAGGTCTTGCGGAGAAATCATATGTTTGGAAATATCAGTTTTCTCGAACGAGTGAAATTTTTATGTAAATATTTTCAACACCCCTTCTGAAATAATGTATCGATGTTTATTAATTGTTACATTTTCTTATTTGTTGTTATGAAGCCGGCAGTTTTCTATTGAAAAATGTCAATTTTTATTGATATTTGATCACTGTTAAAATTATAGAGGTGTGTATATAAAAGGTATAACTTAATCAGTACTATTATTAGCACCGCGTCTTACTACCCGTTCGGGTTATACGCACTTACGCTAATGTGTAATGGTAGGGTGATTGTGAGATGAAATGGAGGACCTACATTTTAACATGGAATCCGAACCACGGTGGTGGTCTGGCATTCCCCACATTCACAAGATGTCTTGTCAGAGGTGAAGGAAGGGTTTGGTAATCAGATAATTTTATGCTGGGACCGAGGATTGAACCCCGGCCGCCAGCACAGAAGTCTGACACCTTACCCCTAGACCACCAGGTCACCTATATATAACTTAATCAACATGCTTCTATTCTTGAAGATAATTGTTTGTTCCCATGGTTCTGTGTTCATGGTTCAAGTGAAAAGGGCCAATCGCTTTAAGGAAAAAAATCCTTCAAAAAATCTTTAGGGCTATATTTGTTAGATTCAATGCTGTTAATAGAGGGGCTGCAAGATGGATGGATAGTATTGGAAACCCCTTAGCTTAGACCGACTTTTGCGCTACATATGACACCCTTGTTTCATAGACGAATCATTTTATAAAACATTTAAGGTGCCACTTTGTCCTATACTACTTTTGGATTTTGGTTATTAGACAGCATAAATTCATAATTTAATTTACCTTACTGAATGAGAAGATTCCTAACATTGTAAATGTAGCAATGTTTTTCACTCGTGGATTCCTAAAAATCCAAATTTGGCAAGAGTGCAATATTGTAATTATAGAAGGCTTAAGAAATATCACTGTTACATTTGGCTTAAAGGTTTTCATCTGTTCATATAGACTAAGGACATAGTTTGCCATGTTCATTTTAGATTTATTCATTTCAACTTGAGATTGATTGGGCTTTTTTGCTCTGCGTTTTAAAATCTGTCTGGAGCTGTATACATTTAATTACAATAATGAGCTAGGGTTGAGCAAAGTATAATTTAGAGGAAATGTGCTTACATTTGTGTGGAAGGAGAGTGGGAAGCAATTTAAGGGGGGGAAATTCTCAATACATACAGCAGGGATTTGAACACCAACTTTTCCATCATTGGCATAACAGTTTAGATGTGCTTGGCATTTAGTCAGCATGCTCACACGTGTGGGTGATTGGATTCTTAGATTATTGTCAAATGTCACATGAGTGTGATCACTTAAGCCCTGCAACAGTTGAAGTTGTGTTATGTTTTATTCACTGGTGCTGACACCTTTGTGTTTAAGTTAATTTATGTAGCTCTGTGCAAGGAAGGCGTTCTATGGTACCAACAAAAATATATTTCTTCTGTACAAGATAAAGGTTGTGTAGGTATAAATTATGTGCTTCAGAAGAACATACTGATAGTCTGTTAATTTAGGGGTTCCCAAACTTTTTGGGACCATGCTGCCCTTTATATGTCAGATTTTCTGTGCGATGCCCCTGTACCCAACATTAAAAAAAAATAGCCCAAATTTGATTTGGTATTAGTTTCTTAAAAGAAAATTGTGTAGTAATTCAAAGAATAATTATATCGCAAGAACTAATTTATTAGTTTGTTGATACATATTATTTAAGCATAGCAACGGTAGCAAGAAGGGTAAACAACATCATAGAAGAATAAAAAACAATCATGAGAGTATCTAGGATTAACATATCACAATAAAGTGCACACAAGTCTTTGGCGAGTGATTAATTGTTCATTGTTTTGTCTTATTTCAACACTCCCCCTCACTTGTCAAAGTCGTTGTCCAAGCCCAATAGCGCATACTAGTTGACTATGCTTGGGAGAGGTCAATGCCTTGGTGAGAACATCAGCTTCCAAAGTCTCTGTTGGCTTGTAGTTGATGATGATGTCTCCGGCTTGTACCTTTTCTCTAATAAAGTGTTCTCTAATGCTGATATGTTTGGACTTTGAGCTTACGATGTTATTCTTAGCCAAATGTTGTGCAGACAAATTGTCATTAAGTATTTCGATTGACTGGTGAGGCACACCCATGTCGTGTAGTAACTGTTTTAAGTGTATTGCTTCTTTTGCTGCCTCTGTCAATGACATATATTCTGCTTCCGCTGTAGACAGAGCCACAATTCTCTGTTTTCTTGATTCCCAGCTGATGGAAGTCGCTGCAAACTGGAAACAGTATCCTGAATATGATATTCTATCTTCTCCAGTTGCCCAATCAGCATCTGCCATCCCAATAAGTGGTTTGTTAGTTTTCTTGAAAACCAGTGCGAGATTTTTGGTTACATTTAAGTAGCGCAAGACTCTTTTGGCAGCCAGCCAATGCTCTTTTCCAAAGCACGTGTTGTTTTGACTTAAGAAGCTGACTGTGTGTGTTATGTCTGGTCTAGTAGCCACAGACAGATGATTACACGTATTGAAAACTTGCATGTTGCATTTCAATATACATTATAAGTTTTAGTTATTCCTTATAACTGCAATGCTCCAGGCTAAGACCAAGGTGTCATTACACACAGTTTGGGAACCCCTGTGTTAATAACTATTTTCTCATCCACAAGTTAAGATACAACATATAAACTAAGCGAAAGTTAGTTTTAGATCCACATTGAAATTTATAGTTAATATCACAAGACAAACTAGCAAAACTAATGGGACAATAACATTAGGAAAACTTAGACACAGATGGGAGGATAAAATTATAATGGACCTGAAAGAGATAGGGTGTAATGAGGGGGACTGGATAGAATTACCTCAAGATAGAGATATGTGGCGTAGCTTTCTAAATGCGACAATGAACTTTCGAGTTCCAAAGAGTAAGTAAATAAGATATATTTAAAATTATATTAAGCTCAACTCACTTTATAGAAAGGTTAAGGTGTTGCAGTTGCAACACTTGTGAAAAGGGGTTGGGTGGGTGGCAGAGGGTACTGGAAAATATTTGAATAAGATGAAAGAATAAAATGAAGGGAATAGCTTCTAGAGCCATTAAATGTCCAAAAAATTGTTGAAGTAAGAGTAATTAAATATTCCTTACCTTCTAAGCTTCCTTTGGCGTGGAGAATGTATGGACATCAAAGGAGTAACCTTGCAACATCCATTTTTTTGGACTAGGCGTTTCTAAGAGGTGCGTGAGGATATATTTTTACATTTTAAATGTAGCTGGGCTAGAGTAATGTACTACCCAATTACACTAACTTTGCATGTCGAAATAATGTTAACCAAAAATTAAATAAAGATGGAAAAGCGGGAACACATTGAGTCACCAGCTCACAACATATAGCGCAAGAGTATGGAATGCATTTGGTAACAAAGCATATGTATAAATGACAATAAGAGAGAAGCTATGTATGAAAGGAGAAAAATAAATATGTTCAAGGAGTTTTTCACTCACATTTTTTGTAAATTACATATATCAACATGTTTGTTTTTCTAATAATCAATAATCAAATTTGGATGCAAAAAAAAAGTTTGTTGTTTATAAAATTACCTTCCTATGAATGTTAGGATTTACATTGTTTGTGATGTAACACACAATTAACTTTGATGAAAGTCCAGCTCCCTGCTAGTAAGCAACAGACTAATCACCTTGTCTTCACTTTAATAAAATAAAATTCTTAGTAAATTGAGCTAACGGCTTTTTAAGAACTTATCGAGATGGTACTAGCTATGATGGAACTACCTATTACTTTTAATTATAGTAATGAAAACAATTTTTGTGTTTCAATAATTTATTGCAATGAAGACACATCTAAAATAAATAGGTATTGTGTTGCTGTTGCTGTTAGTTTCATGGTTACAGATTCATTTACATTCAGTTTTGATTACTAATTTATCAATAGATTACTAAAGAAACATCTACTCATTCATATTTTGAGACAATAAACTATTTGACATTAATGTGTTATAAAATAACTGTGCATATCAATAGTTATTTAAAGGGGAAAGGACCATTTATGTAATATAAAACATTAATTTTAGCCTATATTGTCTTTATTACTAGTACTTACCTCTTGTAATGAGAGCCAGATTCACCCATGGTAAAATTATGTAACACTGACCTGTGTTCTCTAAACTCTTTATACCTGTAACATAGTATTTTTATGTAACTTCGTTTTATTGAAAGATGCATTTTATTGTGCGATTTTCAATAGCATAAATGGTTGGATGACCTAATGCATCTCTCTCACAATAAAATGAATCGCCAATGACAAGGGGATCAGGGTTTGTATACAGGCTAGGTGTACTAAGAGTGGTTTTTCCTAAATATTTTACCATTGTCCCTTTATGCAAATTTGGGTACATATCCTCTACATTCTACCGCCTTCATTTTTAATCCATCATTTCAATGTGGAAAGCCCAAATGGATAGTGAGATGCAGTACATAAAAAAGATTGATTAATTTAACGACTTGGAAAAATATCCATTTATAATGCCTAAATTACAATACAAAATTGGCTAGTTTACTTTAAAATGAAAAAAGTTTATTTGAACCTCGTCAATTTAAAATATCCTTACTAAGGGGAAAGGCACTGATTTTTACCAGTTTTTTTTTAATGTTGGTAATTTAGTTTCATAGTTAAATTTGTGCTAAAGAAACAAACTTCCCTTAGAAGTATATCGTTGCTACTTGAAAACTACCTCCACATAATTATTCAACCTATTTTTCAAAGAATATGTCTTGAAAAGCCTCATATTATAGTGGTCAGAGTTCCTGACTTCTAATCTAGAGGTCCTGAGTTCAATTCCCATTTGGTATCGGAGGAGTTTTCTCGAAGGGGTAATAATTCCCATGATTACCAGGGTTTGGTTAATTAGGCTAAGATATATTAAGATGTTCATTGGTTCCACCCTGTCATATACACTACTGTCATCCTCTCACCTCATTGGGACATGGAAAGATCCTCCACGAAAAGAATGCATGATTAGTACATTCGGGTGCCCCCTGGGCAATAGTACATCATTACTGGCTAATCTCTCCACAAACCAAGCTACAGATTGATGTAGCCTCGATACACCAATATCATAATGGATAGCTCTTAAACCTAGCACCAATCTAGCATCAAACTAGTTTATTTAGTTAGGGCTACACACACATGTTGCTTTCAGAAAATGTTTGTTGTAATAATGTAACAAGTCTAATTCATCATATTTTGAAAACAAAAATAAAGGGTGAGTGGCAGGTATAAATTGGAGAATTTGGTTCTCTTATACAATTTTTTTTTTGTAATATTCTGACACAGTCAGTGGAGGTATAACTATGGAAAACCACACAATTTTATAAGCCTCTTCACACAGAGTCAAATGTTTTGTTGCATCTTTGATCAATCACAGGGACTAGCTATTAATAAGTGGTTAAATATGTATGTCAGTTCATATTAAATGTGCAACACAGTTTTATTTATTTATACTCTACAAATTTCAGCTCATGGTCGATCCTACAATTTGAGAGCTACTTATGCTAATATCATTGTAGAAATTATAAGAGGTTGGGCAGTACAAATATTGAGACTTAAATTTTATAACTTATTTCTAATACCCTTCTATTTTTGTTAAACTTATTAAGTTTAGAGACACCTATGATGTTAAAAGGCACTTTGATTAAAGGTTAAACAGAGGTTTGAAACATTAAACTTTGGATGTATTTACTTTAAAATGTTGATAAATCACCCGAAAAAATATAATTCTTGGATATAGTAAGAAATTTGTTCATATTTTCCAGAATAACAATATTGTGTTTTAAACTAAAAATATTGTGTGTTTATTATTTTAAATTGGAATGAATTTACAAATATATTTTTCATTTTCATAACCACAACTTTTTGCACTAAGTGCTCTTTCTATTTTGTATATGTTGTATATTTAGAGCCAAATCATAGTATATTGAATGGGTCTTGAATTTGCATGAAAATTATTTTGTCAATCATCTAATAATAAGGGACTAACTTGGCCAGATAAGAATGATTTATTTTTGTATCTCATACAATTAATTCACTTTCATTAACTACAAAATCTTAAATAATCAACTATCAATATATAACTATCATCATATCACAACATTTTGTTTCCAATGTCAATCAATCTCTTAGAAAAGAATCAATTACAATCCAAACTCTAGTTTATAATCTCTAATCAATTTGCTATTAATTCTATGAATGTATTTAATTTGTTATAATTTTTAATACTCCATAATCACATCTGCATCTATTTCATCTATATTTTTATGTATTGTATTCATATTGTAATTTTGACTATTACCATTATTAGAAATTGTTTTGTTATTTTACCACTTGTGGTGATTAATTCCTAAACAAGGTATTTTCTCTCTTTATAAAACTTGTAAATTTTATACTAAACTAAATTTTTCTTAAAGTTAGAAGGTTAGATCAGTAGCGGATTTAGGTTTGAGGACGCCCTAGGCCCGATACGATATGGCGCCCTTTTTTTTTGTAACAGTATACAGTGTATATATATATATATACACATATATGTGTGTGCATAAAATAATGAAAATAATAACAATAATAATAAGAAATCTAATTCAGGTATAAATTAAACATTTATTTTTTTAACATAATTATAATTAAAATATAAATTATTTCAATTAAAAATTTTGGCGCCCCTCAAAATTTGCCGCCCTAGGCCCGGGCCTCACGGGCCTAAGCCTAAATCCGCTACTGGGTTATATTAATAACACTCCCTACTATAATTAACTGTGAGCATATCAAAAAATATAACAATTTATAAGCTGTGTGACTGACACATGGCTCTCTTAACACAATGATGTGGCAAATCATGCCATGTGAAAGGACTCCAAATTGTTTAATTGTATTTAATTTAGATTATGTTTCCAATAGAAAGTTGTTAATTAATTTAAAGAGTTCCAATAAGTCAAAGTTTATAAAATAAGCCAAATTGATTGAGATAAAATAGGCTAGTTGTTATTTTGTGGATATAACTTGTGTGTTTATTCAACCTTCATTGTGATAAGTCTGCTTAGTACTTTGGTTCAAACTAATTTAGTAATTTATAAGTCTGTATTGTCCTTACCATATTTTATTAGCTAAAGCAGTAGGTTCAAATAAACTTTGTTTTGCACATTTTTGTTGCCTACATTATTTCCTTTGTCATCTAATGTCATAATGTGAAAGCACCCAAATACTAGTCTTCCACCTTTCTTATTTGGATTCTTGTTTGGAATCATCAAATGGAGATAGGCTGGGCATAATCGTTCAAATGTAATTGAGGTATTTGTATCAAAGTTGTAATGTTTTCAATTGGACCACATACATACATACATACATACAGAGAGCAACTGGTGACGGAAGCGCAACGGAAACTCAGTGGCAACTTGAGTTGCTCTTACAGAGCACACACAGTTAAATATTTGTGGTTATACTGGGTCAACTTGAAAGTGATAGCAATCTGACTGACAAATGACCCAGCAACTAAAGTCGCTCCAGTCACGACATGTTGTAAACTCATTACCCAGTTTCTTCAGTTGCCAATGGTATTTTGTTTTGATAGAACTAATATTTTACAATTTTGGTGTCAGAATAGCAAGCAAACATCAAGTTTGTGCAGTTTATTGAAAACTACATAGCCTATGTTGGTCCCTGCCAATTGGTTTTCTCAATCTTTGGTTTTAACAAATTCAAAAAAAAGTCAAAACTACTTTTACTCATTGTAAAATAATAAAAAAATGTGTCGGAATAATATTCAAAATATTTTACAAAACGCCACTGACTAAAGTTCACATTCATATTATTTTAAGGGTGAACACTATAATGTCTTTGTATATGTCTTCACGCCCGCCTCGGTGACGTAGTTGGCTAACGCACTTGTTGTGTAGAGCACGACTGCTGAGGACGGGGAGATCGAGGTTCGAATCTCGGTCGGGTGAACTGGGGGTGGTTTTTCCTAAGTGGTTTTCCACTCTCCCTCCAATTCCTAATCCATTAGCTTAATTAGTACTTAAAGCGTATAACCCGAACGGGTAGTAAGACGCGGTGCTAAATATTATTATTATATATGTCTTCACAGCCTTTTCCTCATAACGTATGCTACAACATCGTCCCCCTCTGATGATGATGACATACCAAAAACAAATCATAAACTGGCATTGCTTTGGTATTAACAGCCCTGTAAATAAGTCACCCGGGGTCTAGTAAAACTCTATTAAGCAACTCCAGTTGCCGTTGCGTTTGCCACCAGTTGCTCTCTGTATGTATACTTAGTTATTTGTAAGTGTTTACTTTATTTAAGTTCTACATTTAAAATTTTAACCAATCTCTTTACTGCAGATATTATGGTAACTTTAGTTTCCAGTTTCTTATGTATGACTCTTGAGCAAGTGTTCATAGCATAAATATAATCTCATCATAAATGGTATGTTCATAAGCTTAGTTCTCTCATTGAATAAGCTGCATTGTTTATGATAGGTACATGTCTAACCACCCCACCAGGATATCTGTGTTTAACTACACAAATGAATAAAGATGAAGAAGATAGAATTTTATAAGAAATGTACCATCATTTGTGTGGTAAGTGAGTGGGAACCATTTAGAAAAAAAACCTCTCAGAACATTTGGTCGAGATTTTACCCATATTCTTCTCTTTGCCAGAAAACCAAACTAGACATGCCTAACATTTAATTTGCAGGTTTTAAAAATAGATTTTCATTTATCTAACAGCACAAAAATATTTCAACTTTAACACTATGTTTTATTGTTATTATTAGGTGTCCTTTCTTATGATAGGTCAATTTATTCAGTTAGTGAACTTAGACCGCCAATGTGCCCTGTCCTCTGCCTCCTCCTTCAGCTCCCAGACTTCTATAGTTTAAAAATGGGTTTTTACCGAATATTTGAGTATTGCACCTTTGACTTAGTGATTTACCAACTTAAAAACAAAAATAAGCATTCACACTGTGTGACTGATTAACTTGGAGTTCATTGTTAACCAACTGCATTGCACCAACATTTTGTTTTTAATTCTCTCGCTGGACTACTGCAATCAATTAAAATCCACCCTTTCCAACCTGCCTCTTTAGATAAGATAAAGATGTCACCAGCCTGTATTGGCACAAAAATGCACTAACAATTTTTTGCCATTGCTTTTTTTTAAATTACATATATATCTTTAGTTGTTTTGAGTATTCTAAAATTTTCGTAGGAAGCTCATGATTTGAAAACTGGAAACTCATGATCCCACAGTAGTGTATATAAAAATTGAAATTGTATTTATATTCTTAGTCCATTTAATTAAAGATGTAAAGAAAAACTATACAGTAATCCATAAGGAAGTATTATTTAAAGCTCTTGGTAACTTTTTAATTAATAAATCAAATAGAACATATTGATATAATGCCAAATTTTAGTGTCTTTCAATCAATGTTGTTGGTTAAAAGCTCCTATAAAAGTTGAGGCTTAAATAAATAAATAAATGCAAATCTAGTAAATAACCATTTTATAAATACAATTAAGACAAAAAATTAAGTACTCTGATAGTTAATAAAATACACAGACCACTCTTAGTGCACCTGGACAAGATTTGAACTTCAGTACCGACGCTGACGCTATGGGCTAGTTAAAGACATACTTGTGTGTACCTCACTTAATATTTAAGGCCTGAATCTGTATGAAGCTGTGAGAGCGGCTACTACTAAAAAGTTTTTGCAATTGCAACCAAAGACTTGCCAGGACTTTTGATGGCAATATAAAGCTACTGTCCAATTTTTTTTATGGGAAGAGCATTATTTGACAGCTAGAAAAGCTATTAGAGCTATATGCTCATACTCATACATCAGGTCATGTGATCTGCGTCTATAATTTTCTATATATTTTATTGATACCAATAAAATAACTCTAAATAAAATAGTAAAATGTTATAAATTTTGGCCACTAAAAAGGGTTTATATTCTCTAAAAGGTAGTAAGGTAAACTCTTATGGTTCCAATAAGGCTTAGGCTATAAGATACAGCCATAGTGTAATCAATAAAGGTAGGACTGCTTCCTTTCAGGGTAAACTGAGTGTAGCCTACATTGTCAACACATCATGGGCATCTCTTTTGTAGCGCTTTGGAATGCTGGACTATATTCATGTATTCGGGTGATAGTTTTCAACCAAATTAAAACATACAAAAGCTATATCCAATTAATCTGATTATTTTTATAAATATTAGATTAAAATTACTAAAAAAGTAAGGGGAAAAACTCTTTAGTATCTGCTCCCTTCCATGGCCAAATGGTTCAGGAGGATGACTAATTGTCTATATATAATATCTTGGATCCATCCCAGGCTATGTCTATGATATCTGTTTATTAATTCATCTTAATGACAAATACTACAATTCATGGTGTGATAGCTGTTATTTAGTGTTAGGTTCTATTGTATCATGCTAAGCTAAGTTTTTAAGTCATGGTCTTTGTTTTGAAAGTGTACATTAAATAAAATTAATAGTTTTCCATTTAATTTAATATTTATAATCGTAGCTAACTAAATTTTTATATTTACAGTTATGAATTTTCTTCATGTAATTTTTAATTAACATTACATCAAACTGCAAACATTAAAACATGAAAATAGCAGAAAATAAAGTGTTAATTTTTAAGGCACTTATAGAAAATGATGACACTGAAGATCTTTACAAGAGAAAGTTAGAAGAAGCAGGATTATCAGTAAAGATTGTGCCTGTCATAGATTTTGAATATTTCAACTTGAACGAACTTCAACAGTGTCTCCAAAATGCAGAAAATTTTGCAGGTAAATAAAAAGTTTGTTGAATTGTGTATTGTGAACAAGGTAAGGTGTTCAATAGCAATACGAGTGCATATGTGCCAAAAGTTGTAGGTGAATAACAAGTGACATTTTCATTTTAGAGAGCATTGACTTAAAATCTTGGGTATCTATTGTCAATAAAAAAAACATTTCCTTGCAATTTGGTTTGTTCTATCTTATAACTTATATATTTTTAAGAATGTTGGTATCTGGTAATCCTTCATAAAAGGTCATGCCTTGCTACTGTTTTCCATCGTACAAGCAAATGCTGGTGCAGTCCTTATTAAACCTTTTAATTTTTTACTATTTATTTTCAGCCATTAATAGTAATTTGAAATGTAATGCCAAAATAATTATGTTACGACTACAATAATCCTGAAAGAAGCATTTTTCCAAAAATTTGATCTTAAAAATTGTATATTATTATTTTATCCACATAGTGACTGGTGAATCCAAGACATTCTTGTGTTGCACTTGGTCACAGTTGAGGTAGAGGCTAGGGTTCATTGCCATCCCCTCTATACAGTAATTTGAATGCATTTCATCCTACCATTCGCTATTAGCATTTGCCTTAAAAGCACAAACAAATTGTTGTTTTAGTTGGGATGGCACCATTTCAGGTCTGGTGTTTACAAGTCCTCGAGGAGTTCATGCAGTGAAACTTTGTGTAAAAACTGTCCAGAATCTGTCTTCTAAATGGCAAAAACTCCCCACATTCGTTGTTGGAGAAGGCACAGCCCAAGTGCTACAATCTCAACTTGGCTTGGAAGGGCAAGGGCGAGAAGCAGGCTCTGCAACAAATCTTGTGGAATTCATTTCTAGGAGTGAGTATGCAATAGAAAGAAATTATATACACTTGTAATTGGGATAAAGCACTTTTTGAATATATTTTGGTTAAGTATAGTACCTACTCTATCATGTTCTTACATTATTCTCATAAAAGGGATAAAAACAAAGATATGTGGTGGTATGCTATACTCTCATATTTTACAAAATAATGCCTTTTTTGTTGCTCATATCCAAAATGCAAATATTAGGGGGAAAAAGCTGGATTACATGATGGTTCATCATTTATACATAGATTTTAAAAATCTACTTAATTCATTTAAAAGAATTAAATTATATAAAATTTTAGATAAGCTTAGGATACCCCAAAAACTTGTCAATCTAATTAAGGTATTTTTGACTGATATGCTTGGCAGGATACGTTGGATGTCACTTATCAAATACTTTTGAATTACATAATGGGTTGAAAAAAATAGCACTTTCCCCATTACTTTTTAATCTAGCCATAGAGCATGCTATTAAGAGTAATACAATAGAATAGGAAATGGTTTACATTAAACAGAACATTGCAGGTATTAGGATAATATATCATTGGTAGCCCAATAGTGGAAAAATTAGCCAGTAATAATATACTGTTGCTTAGCGCACTCCCAAATGTACTAATTGTACATCATTTTACTAAAAGCTCTATACATGGCCTGTTGAGATGTGATGTTGGCATAGTTAGTATGAGGGTTTGGAACTAGTGGAAATACTTAAAACTAACTTAAGCCTCACTAACCAATCCCTGGTGATTATTGGGGTAGTTCACTTTTCAGAAAAAAAACCCAAGGTACCAGCTTGGAATTAAACCTGGGACCCTTAGGCACGTAGCCAGGTGCACTGAGCACAATACCATAGGGCCAGTTAGCTATTAAGATATGCAGATAATTTAGTGATAGTAAGAAAGCTGTTGCAATAAATGAGGAAATGTTATTAGAGGCTAGTAAGGAAATAGGTTTAGAAGTAAATGTTGAAAAGACTAAGCAAACGAACACACAGATTGGGGTCGATAATTTGGAGATTACTGCAAACAAAATATCATTTTACAGGGTTAATGAGTTTAAATATTTAGGAACAATTTTAACTAGCAATAACGATATTAGATTGGAAACTAGGAAAAAAAGGTTGGGAAATGTGTGGTAATAATTAGTTGACATTTCGGGGACGCGGCAGTTGGCCTAAAATCATTTGGCCTAAAGGCATTTGGCCTAAAAATGAAACCAAAAGTCATTTGGCCTAAAGTC
>CABFVX010005255.1:24373-53134 GCA_902151425.1 Timema shepardi | reverse complement strand
AAAATTCCAATAACGACCCCTTCGAAATAACGACCCTTTTCCAGGGAACCGTGAAAGGTCGTAGAATCGAGAGTTGACTGTATATGAGAAATTTTGTTCATTCCCTATAGCTAAATTAGAATAAATTACCTGGTGTTGAGCCTAACATCATGTTTATCTTAGTATCACCAATCATACATAATTAAAAGCATGGGCTTATTTATAGTCTATTAATAATAATAATACAAATAAATTAGATATAATGGTAACAATGAATGATGTATATTGCGCTATGATTTTTTATAGTGATCATATGCTTTGTTTTTATGTGTGTCAAATAAATTGCAGTTGGGTCGATTAGTAAGGTAGCCTTGGTTTAATAAGACCGCTGGTTAGCTAATTCAAGCAAACATTCACTGCAAGAGCATAACATATGTCAGAATTCAAGTTATCCAAACACTGATGTTTCCCTGCGGGATTTTAAATGACTTTCACAATGATCTAGAAGAAGTATTGCTCAGCGGTAGGAAAAACTAAAAGTATCGTCTATTTCAAATAGTCAACAAGTTGTCTGAGATTTTAAAAGATTGATGTTCTGACAACTAGTAGCTTGCCGATTGTTGGTGCACATTTGTTTAATATGACTAATTAATATCTAGATAACCATTTAAACCACTGTTGAGTATTATTTTTAACTGAACTGAAAAAAAATCCTAAAGAGGAAATCATTTTATGTAGATTCATTTTAGTGAGATTTAACATCTTTAATTATGAGTTTTAAAAATGAAGTATATAATCTACCTTAAGCCATTCCTTCTCTGTCAAACTGTCTGTGTAATCCACCTCTTTACGCTGTCGAGATCCACGGCCATAGTAGCGTTCTTCTTCTTCCTCCTCGCCAGCCCATTTTTCAACCTGATGGTAGTAAATTAATTGAAGAACAATTTGTTTTAAGAAAAGTTATGTATTTTATTAATATATAGCTCTCAAACATGCAGATATATAAATATATTATTCATATAATTAGAGGTTTACTTAAATTTAATAGCTATATTTAAATACAATTTAGATTAAGTGCATTTAATAAAGCCATAATGGGATAAATATACTTAAACTGGGACCATTTGAGGATTAATACTTTGATCAATTGAACACACTGAGAAGTCCAACACCTTAGCTCAGTCTGTAGCGTGTCTGCCTACTGAGCCAAGGGTCCCGGGTTTGACTCTCGCCGTGGCCAAAAATTTATCATTGGTGATAATATTGGTTTACCCTTTCACAATGATAAGTTAACGGCTGGGGACTGGATGCTGTGCCTGTCTTAGTCTTGTTAGATAATGTATAAGGCATATGAAGCTATGACAGGCCTAGCCAGCCAATAGTGGAAAAAGATATGGCTTGAATAAAAAACTGACCACAAACTGGAAACAGTAATGGAGGTAAAAAAAAAACCAAGTTGAGAAGGCTGCAGATTCAGTGGCCACATGTTCTAAGGTGTCATTCTCACAGACTGCTGATGCCTCTAGGGGTTCTTTCCTTGAATATTTCCCCACTTCTCCATACAAATATGGGTACATTTACTCTAAATTTTACCTTCCTCATCCCTACCTCATAAGTGTGAAAAAACTCGATGCACATATAAAATGGGTTGTAAGCCCAATGCTTGGAAAATGTGATTGCAGTTTTAAAATAATAAAATGTGTGTTATTCAGGCTAAGAGTAGGAGCTCAAGTGTCAATCAAGTGTTTTATCTGGAATATTTTTAATTATTTGGATGATCTGGCAGTCTACTCACAAGATTATGAGTCTCATCTGGGATAGAACCACATATGCCAACTGTCCTCCACAGTATTCAATTCATCAAATAGAATATTACTATTTAGTCTTTATAATGATACAAAATAATCTGATTCCATTCTAAGGACAACTGGTCTTGTTCTCCTTCATAATCGATATTTTGAGAGGTTTAGTTGAAATACTCAATATATAAACATTTTTAAGTAATTATGTGGACTACCCTCATAAATGGAGTACATCAAACTTAAAGAGGGACAGATCATTTTTAGGGGCTGTGTTGCTACCTTCCTTTGCCCTTTTTTTATTTCTATGCCCATGCAAGTAAATAAAGAATAAATTACGAAGTCTAAAACTATTCACATTATACTTAACTAAATAATCTTAATTTGCCACTATAAGCCGGTTACATGTATCAAACAAAGCCCCCATAGGATAAACTTGTCAAATAAATTTAAATGTTTAATATTTACATCTTACAAATATAAACAAATCTATACCTCTTCTTCTTCCTTGACAAGCCATGTGGGCAACTCTTGCTCTCCCATAAGACGAGGTCGACTAGCTTCACCTAGTGATTCTTCTTGTTGGCGGCGGTCAATGTCCATTTTTTGAAACAATTCAAACTCTGCTTCACACCTCGCAATCATTTGATTAACTGTCTCATCATCAGGAACTTCATTTTCTTCCTGAAATAAATAATATATTATGTAGAGTAAAAAGTTTTAAGGAAAAATAAATTATAAGATTCGATCAAGAACATTTACCGATAAAAAAAATTTGATTGCTTCCAATAATTAATGGGATTGTAAAATGCTAAGATCTAGAATTAAAAAACAAACCTCATCATCTCCTTCATCTTGATGAAGAATTGTTTTGAGAAATTGCTGCCTTTCAGAGCCAGTTGACTTTTGATCAAACATTCCAGCTTGAATGACTTTTTCATCCATGTTTAGTTTATAACGAGCGGCAGCCAAAATTCGCTCTTCAACAGAATTAACTGTCATTAATCGGAGAACACGCACTTCATTTTTTTGTCCAATGCGATGAGCTCGGTCCTGAGCTTGAAGGTCCTAATGCAATAAAAGGTCTACATTATCAAAAATATAAATTAAGAAATATTCTTTGTTGTGATTGTTTTAACATGTACACAATTTCTTTTCAAAGCTTCATAAGCCTGTGTCTTTTACCACACTGGCTAAATACTGCATACGACTCATGGTGTGGGCAGAGGATGGGGGTTATGAGGTTCAAACCACTTCCTCTCGAAATTTCCAAAGTAGATAGAAAGCTCATATATAGCCTAATAACAAAATTCAAATAACATATAGAAGCATTCACTTTCCAAATATTTGCTTGGGAAGGACCACTCCAAATTGATTATAGTCATTTAATTTTAAAAAAATTGTCAGTCTAAATGACTTTTAGAGGAGGTCTGATTAAAAAAAAACCTGTAAGGGGCCACTCCAAATAGCTTCTAAATGCATATAATAAGTTTTATAAATCAATTGAGGACCATTCCAACCAGCTTCTTAAAGCATCCAATTTTCAAAAATGTATTGGGAGAATATCACCTTCAATAGTTTCTAAAAGCATCTAATTAAAAAATATCCAGGCGAGAAACATTCAAAATAGTCTAGGGGCATCCAATTTTAAAAGTTTGATAAGAAGACCACTTCAAAACATTTCTAGAGGTGGGCGGGAGAGGGGGGAAGCAGGCAAAGAACACACTAAATAGCTTCTAGGACATTACAAATAATAATTTAAAAAAAATGGTGATCACTTCAAATAAATTCTAGGGGAAAAAAATTTGTAGAAGAATCCTATTTTGCCAAAATTCGCAGAATGAGGACTATTCCAAATAACCTCTAAGAGTATAATTTTCAAAAATTCTCTAAATGAGGGACATTACAAATTGCTTCTAAGAGCACTCAATTTTCTAACACTAATCGAGGGAGAGGGAACAAAGTTCCATTACTACTATAAAATAACAATGTTCTTATTCCATAGGATTTAATGATAATTCTTAACAACATCTCATCAATTTAAGATTATGTTCCTATCCAGGCTTAACATAACTATCCTTTGAAGCTTGCTTCCTTCACTATCTTTACATTAATTTCAATTTCAGTAATTCAGTGAATTAATTACTGGTAGTAATGCTATATTGCTCATGAAATTTGAAATGGGAAATAAAAAATTCTTTAGGCTTATTAAAAAGTAAAATATAAAAAGGGACTGGAAGTATTTTACCCAGAAAAAGTGCTGCATAAAGAAAGAAAAAGCGATATAACTATTTGGTTAAAAATACTAGAAATTCTATCTAGGGAGGCAATTTAAGACAAAGCAGACCTGATGAGGATTCCAATCTGAGTCAAAGATCACAACAGTGTCTGCAGACTGTAAGTTCAGTCCAAGACCCCCTGCTCGTGTGCTCAAAAGGAAAACAAAGTAGTCTGAATCGGGACTGTTAAACTTCCGAAGTAGTTCACCTCGATCCTCAGCTTTAGTGGTACCATCCAAACGCAGATAAGAAAAACCTCGCCATGATAAGTAATCTTCCATTATTGTCATTAGTTGAGTCATTTGACAGAACAGCAGAACACGATGGTTTGTTGTTTTTAATTTTGGCAGAATCCTGTCAAGAAGTTCGAATTTTCCTGAGGCTCGATATAAATCTGGTCTGAAATGAAACAATAAAAAATATGTTTTTTTTATTATAAATATTTGCTAAAGAGAATTTACATTTAAAACATATTAGATTGGTATAGTAAGACACTAATAATCTAATGAACGAGGCTTGGAAATAGTCACACTCAAATACTTTAATGTTAATCAAATGTATGTTTCTAGAATAACACCTTACCCAATAACCAGGCTACCATGCATTCCAACATGATCACAGTAGGCTTTCTCAATATGTTGAAACATGAATGGGTGGTTGCACAATTTACGAAGTTGCATTATTGTGTTCATTAAGGTTTTAACTCCTCCTTTTCCTTGTTTTCCTTTTTCTGAACCATCAGTCAATAAGACTCCTTTATTCTGCATGTGACTAAAAACAAGAAAAATAATTTTATTACCACAAAGAAAAAGTAGTCAGAGATAGATATGTTCATTTCATCAATATTAAAATGGATATAAGTTGGTTTTTAAGTATGATTTAATGCATTAAAAATCGAATAAAAAGTAAAACTAAATTGGTAATAGCTGTTTAAAATGAATTTTTACTTAAAAACACAAAACAACCAGTTGAGATTGTTTTTTTTTAACTATCATTTATTTGTATCATCTATTATTTAAATGAGTGTATATATAAAATTATATAACCAATATTTATCGATATTATTTTTACCTATAAAGGACACGTTGCAAACCAGACATATCACACTTGATTATATATTCCACTTTATCAGGCAATTGTGATTCCACTTCCTTTTTAAGACGCCGCAATAGAAAAGGGCGTAGCACCTTATGAAGCCTGCGTATGATTAGAATGGTTTCTTCTTCGTTTAGTTCAACCTAATGACAAATGTGTAATTTCATTATCAAGGAACTGTTCTCAAGGAAAAAACATAATTTAAAAAAGTATTTTCGAATGCATTCTAATTTAGTGTAAGTTTCGACAATAGTATTTTGCACTGTAAACATGAATGTAAAACTTAATTTACAGTGTTACCAGTCACTTGAGTTTGGAGAGGTTGATTGATATATGTGGTTCGGAGAACCTTTTTCAATTCCAGGTGAAGATACATAATCAAATATATTATTTATAAGTGTGTGTCCTCATAAACATATTGTACAATTTCTGGAACTAGCATTAATGATTATGTGTGTTGTATTATTAAAAACCATAACTATACAGTGTAAAAATTGCTAAAAATTGTTTTTCTAAAGAAGTAAGAAATTAAAAAATTCTTATGCACATAAAAATTTAAAAAATCTTGGCTGCTGGAGGACGGTCAGATCGAGGTTCGAATCTCGGTCAGGTGAACTAGGGGTGGTTTTACCTAAATGGTTTTCCACTCCCCCCTCCACGCAAATGCGGGTTCACTTCCTCTAATTCAACCTTCCCAATTCCTAATCCATTAGCGTAGTTATTACTTAAAGCGTATAACCCGAACGGGTAGTAAGGCTAAATAATAATAATAATATAAAAAAAAGCCACTCACCAATTTATTTTCAGAACAGTGAATAAACAAAATACCTGTTGATCGGAAATTACAGTTTATCCAGAACACCCTTTGGATTAAAAGTCTACTGTATTTATGTCTCTGGTAATATCAAATCTTAATCCTCTTACTGTATTATACTTAAAATAAATGTGCATGTCTAATTTTTTACATCATTAACAATGACAAATTTAGATAAGTTTTTCTAATTTAATATTTGTTTACAATGACAGGAGTGTCTCAGAAAAATTTCCTTTAGCACAGCGTTTAACTACCCATTTAGTTTATACGCTTATGTACTAATTACACTAATGGGTTTAGGGATTAGGAAGGTTATATTTATAGGAAGTGTACCCACATTGGTGGAGGGAGAAGGGAAAACCATTTTTGAAAAACCACCCTGAATACACCGACCAAGATTTAAACCTCAATCTCCTCATCATTGGCAGTTTAGTCTATTGCGAGAGTGGCGCCTAAGACTATGCAGCCAACCAATCAGGTATCAAGTAATTGCTCATTAAATTATGTGTAGAGATGTACCGCTTGTTATCACTGGTAAAAGCAAAACAAAATGTGGTTAGATGTTGATGTAGCTCGTGTCAAAATTTTGCCCATGAGATGTTGCTCAAAATTCTATGGATTAATGTTCATAGGCTCTGTAGTCAAAATTCCTAATCTCAATCTATTCAATAATATTCTGATGCACTGCAATGATGCCGAAAAAAATTGCCTAGTCTCATATCCAATTTCTAAACAAGAGAGATTAAAAGTCTGAGTGGAAGCTTATATTATATTACTGAAATAAAAAAATCTATGAAACAACAAATATACTGTAGACAGCAACGGCATTAATAATTCTAAATTAATACTAAAAAATGTTTGCCAAGTTCACTAATTTGGTCCTGATTTTGAACCTCTAGATCTTGAGACAAATCATGTATAAAAATATCTTAATAAAAGCAATTTCCGCCCACTTAATACTTTTTTTTTAATCACTCAATTTTGTAAAAGATTGGCACATCCTGGATTTCCAAACAATGATACATCTCCAAATTAACATGTTACTAGCATGCTTCTTAGGTTCACATAACACTACCAAGGAGTACAAATATAGTGAAATTTAAGTAATGTTTTTAAGCTTAAGAATTATTGTTGTGAAATTCAGAATTTACTTATCATACAATAGCAAACATGTTGCCCGGTTATCAGTAAAATTTTCAGGGACTCCAAATTAATCAAAATGAAACAGATCAACAATATATTATGTTAGGTGATTGTAAGTAAATATGAATTGATAGTTGTGAAAACACAAATTTAAACATAAAAACCAAATAGTTGAATAGAAGCACATAAAATAAGTAACAAAAAAAAATAATGGTAACATGTAACGAATTAGAAATAATACCTTTTCACCTGTAGTAGCAAAAGGAGCATTGAACCACTGTTCAAAAGTGCTAACAGACTTGAATATGGATGGTAGGAGAAAGTTCAAAAGTGCCCATAACTCGGGGAGTTTATTCTGTAATGGTGTTCCAGTGAGAAGTAGTCGATGAGGAGCCAAATAATGAGTGTTGAGAACTTGTGTCAACTTACAGTGGTGATTCTTCATTCGATGGCCTTCATCAATAATCATAAATTTCCAACGCAGCTAAAAGGATATAAACAGATAAAAAAATAAAAAAAGAAGAGATAAACTTAATTTAACAATGTAAAGTCCAGGAAAATAAAATAATCTGTATGGTTAAAATGGGAAAAGGGAAAGAGGGGTGGAGAGAGATTATTTGCACATTACTCCATCTTTGTGAAATAATAATTATTATTATTATTAGCACCGCGTCTTACTACCCGTTCGAGTTATACGCACTTACGCTAATGTGTAATGGTAGGGTGATTGTGANCTACCCGTTCGAGTTATACGCACTTACGCTAATGTGTAATGGTAGGGTGATTGTGAGATGAAATGGAGGACCTACAGTTTAACGTGGAATCCGAACCACGGTGGAGGCCTGGCATTCCTCACATTCACAAGATAACTTGTCAGAGGTGAAGGAAGGGATTGGCAATCAGATAAATCTTTGTTTGTGAAATAAGAATTCTTGAGAAACAAACGGGTACAACACATAATTAAACACAAAACTTAACTTTTTATCAAGAATTCTATCCACTAATCTGTCACCCATTGTGGCAAGTCCAACCCTTTACATCATTAACCCCTCATGACCTCACTGTTTTGACGGGCCTCTAACATCAGCACCATTAACCAATAATAAACTATAGGACACAATCTTGATGAATTTTCTTACCAACACAATTAATACACAGTTATGATCAGTCTGGCCAAGACCGTCTCATTCAAAAAACAGTAATACCAACATTGGTGGGGAAAATTCTAAAGAATCCAAAATGACTTGGACAACTTCAATAATGTTATAAAAAAATTGCAGCCATGATCAAGGAAAGACAGAGGAGAAAGTTTAATGTAAATAATAACGAAATATTAAATTACTATACCCAACTACACACAATCTATTGAAGGTAAAACCGTGTTAGATCACCTATTCATTTATTACCTTTGCTAATACAGCTTTGTCCTTGATGACATACTCATATGTTGTAAGCAAAACATTAAATTTTGTGGATCTCATTTGACTTTGGATGTTGCGTCTCATGGTAGGAGAGCCTTTATATGCCACAACCACTACAGAGGGCGCCCACTTCTCAAATTCAAGGACCCAGTTGGAAAGCGTACTAAAATCAACCAATAAATTAATAACAATAAATAATACAACAATGCAGATGAGTTATTTATTTAGGTTATATAAGGCAATCATGGAAATGAGACAAGGTTTGAAATATCTTGATATTTGAATACATGAGTATCAAATTATTTGTTACTTGTAAAGTATATCAAGTGTTTTTTTACATGTATACGAGTTTTATTTGATATAAACTCATTATTTTTGAATAAATAAATCAATTGTAATTGCATTAAGCCAGAGCTGCTATGCCAAATCAAAATGGAAACCTTGTTACAATTTTTCTCAGAGAATTAAGATTTTTTCCATTAATTACACAGATAACATTTTATTTTTAGATACTATCAGGTACTAACCATTTATATTTGTATATATTATTTTTCCATCGTTAAATGTTTTAGGTAATATTTATGAGCCTGTGTAAATGTGGTAGAGAAAATCAACAATGTACAGCCATGTTGTGTTAAAGAGTGACATATTTGGCAGTGTAATTGGTTAAAACCAGAGAGAAAAAATATCTTCAATGTTGTTTATGTCCATGGGTGTAGAATTAAAGGATTTTCTTAGCAAAGTATTTAAATTACTAAATTTTTAATTAAAACCCTTGATGTACCCCTGTTTTCCCTGACCGTAGCCTCCATGTATTTAAATACCCAAGGTAATTGTGCCCAAGCGCACTAACATATGGGGTTCCAATTTCTCTAGAAGTTCTAGACTTCAACACATCAAGTACTTTGTTTTATAGCAGTGTGACTTGCACCGATATTAAATACAAACAGAGCAGAGCATGACGTGGTGAAGAATAGAATTGCTAGCAGCTAGTACAATTCACATTTATGTATCTTTACAGCTAACCTTAAAGATATGTCTTTCTATGAGCCAGTTTCGTAGTCAGACTGAGTCCACCTCAAGTATGACGCTATACTAAATATAGGACAACATCTACCTAGACCAGAATGGAATGGGCAGGTTTCATATGCTAAACTGACCCATTCCATTTGAGTTTAAGTAAATGTCTTGTATTTAGTACAGCACTGCACTTGAGACGTAATCAATCTTATAAAGAAGATATATGAACGGTTTCATTGTATGTCTCCTAACCCCCTAAATTCAACAAACAATTTGCTCAGTTACTGACCATAAAATAATTTCAATAACTATATTAAGGTTATGTGGTATAGAGCACTAGGCTAAATCATGGTTTAAATTAGGAGGGACACTTACAGCAGACTTACCTAGGTGATACTGGAGTAGAAATTGTTTAGATATAACACTAAAAAACACATAAACACATTTTTAAGGACAAGCTTTCACTGTCACAGACAGCTTCATCAGGTAAATGGTTGAACTGCAAGGTTGACTGCCCACAGCTGACTCAGCTGAGTCTACTCTCCTGACCTGATGAAGCTGTCTGTGACAGTGAAAGCTTGTCCTTAAAAATGTGTTTGTGTGTTTTAGTGTTATATCTAAACAATTTCTACTCCAGTATCACCTAGGTAAGTGTGCTGGCTATCCCTCCTAATCTAAACCAATAACTATATTAAGTAACCTGCTCTCTTTGTTGGGTTCTTCCTCACTTCCACCCTAATTCGGAAGTACATTTTACAAACAGATACATAGAGAAAGAGTAAACAATGGTAATCTATCACCAGAGATATAATATAGCACAAAAATAGGCTTATTAAATCACCTTAAAAGTTACCAAATATATAGTCAAAAGTTCAAGTACGAGCAGATCCCTAGTAATTTTCTTGAGTTATCCTCTTTGAAATCATTGTGTGTGTTGTATTGGTGATTTGCTATTAAAACTTGAAGAATAATGAAGTATTCATGAAAAAATGAAATGTCACAGCATAGAGTTTATATGATCAAACATGTTATAACATTAAGATTATTTTAATATACTTACGATAAAGGTACAATTATAAGGTATGGTCCATTAACTCTCTTCTTTTCCATCAAGTAAGTAATAAGACCAATAGTTTGTATGGTTTTACCTAGTCCCATCTCATCTGCTAAAATTCCATTTAAGTTATTGTTGTACAATGAGACAAGCCACTCTAATCCCTAAACAAAGAGAATAATATATAGACTCATGTTTGGTTAGTGACTAAATAAAATTAATAGAAAAGTGACTCTGACAATGTTATGGCAACTCATACTAAAGTAAATGTTTCCAAGTAAGTACATACAATATGGGTGTTGCGCAACATGACCTAAATTAACATTTAGGGTAAATTCTTTGGATAGTGAGCAGACTTTTAACCAGAAGTCTTCATAAGTGCATACACACTCTCATGAAATACTTAGAGGGAAGGTTTGTTTCGTATGTTAAACACAAGGGTTACTGATATATTTTTCTAAGGAGTATGGATGAGATGGGAAGGTTGGCGGAAATGCATCCATATTAGTTTATCCCATGTGACCAAGAGCAAAGCGAGTACTAAGGACTTTAAATGATCAGCCAGTGGGGGAAATGTTTTGTTCATATATTCAATAAAAGAAGTGTATTTTTTTTAGCTGCAAATACATTCTGATGTGTGTACAAAATGAGGATTCATATTTATATGTTAAGGATTTTAATTTTCTAACAATTATTTTCTGATGTGATCCCAATATTACATACCCTTCTATAAAGTTGCCAGAATTGGTCTCAACTTATTGAGACCAAAGTTAATTATTAAAATACTAAATAATTATTTTATATTCAATCTCCAATTTATCAGCAGTGCTTGGGTAATTAAGTAAAAAAATTTAAGATTTAAAGGGGGTGGGGGTGGGGAAATGCAAACATTGAAATTCAATAAACATTTTTAAAATGTGCTTTTGCATATGTAGTCAATTCTTGCTAATTCATGATATTTTTGTTTTATTATTTATAAAGAGACCTGTTTTAAAGTTTCAAGGTCAAATTCTAACATAGCAATGACCTAAAGTAGGCGGGAGACTTCAAAATAGGCTGCAACCTAAAAATATAATTACTTTGATAGGGAAAATTATTCATACTGAAATCTTTTTTTACTTGGAAAGGGAACCAAACATCAGCTAGATTTTTCTCTTTGGTTATTCTCCTCAAAACCAGGCAAAATAATTTTGTTTGAATGCCACCTGCTCCAAATCATTGCTTAATAACCCCTCTTTGTACAAGCTTAAACTAATGTACAGCCTAATTTAATGGCCGCATGCTTAGTGTCACTTTGTGTTAAACTAGACTGCCAATGAGAGGGAGATCAAGGTTCGAATCCTAGCCCAATGTAATGAGGGTGGTTTTTCACTCTTTCTCCACTCTAATCTATGTAAAATTCCTTTAAATTCAACCTTGCTCATCCCTAGCTCATTAGCGTAATTGTATAACCTGAACAGGCAGTAAGACATGGAGCTAAAACTAAAGTAAGAGAGCTAAGTGTTTTCAGTTAATGCACAATTCGTCACCCGAGAATGTGAGTGTTCTATGTCCAATTTTTTCACTTTTGTGTAAAGTAGCATTGAAGATTGACCATGTGTATAAAACCAATGTTACTAGATGATAGCTCGAGTTTGTATCTTCATAAGTAATTATATAGTAGTCTCTATTTAACTGCATGTGAACCACGTGCATTCTAAATTGACCTAAGCACCAAATATCTCAAATTTAACACGTTTGGAGATAAAACACTTGCATTTTCGGGTGATGAATTTTGTGTGTGTGTGTGTGTGTGTGTGTGAATATCACCAGGGCCCCGGATTGTTATGACCTTAAGATAATCAATAAATGACCCATAAAATTACCTAAAAATTCTAAATTATGACTTAAAATTTTCAAAAAAAAGACCTAGCAATATTAACAAAAACTCCTCATTAATGTAAACATCTAAATCAAACACGCACTTTACAAATGTAAACTTAAAAAATATCCATGCAAGGTAAAGCCTTTAGCAACTTAACTCTTGTATTCTGCTAAATATAACATTTATTTACAAATACCTGTTTCAGAAATAATAGCTACCCCCTCCCAACACAACCCCTCCGGCTTGATTAAAGTGTAATCAATAATGTGTATTTTACAACCATACAAGTAGAGGATAGATAATTAACTACATTATATAAGTCTCATACCAACAGCTGTGTGCTAGAAAAAAATATGCATTAATAAAATATCAATGTATGTTATTTGAAAATATACTTATTCAACATGAATGCCTTAAAATGATTCAAAAAATACCTTAAAATGACTCCTGTCAAAATTACTAAAAAAATCCTTATAAAGTATACTTTATAACAAGGGGTTCATGAACACTTTCAAGCACTGTAAGCCTATGTGACAAAAAAAACGACATGTTATCAAATATGGGCCTTATATATCACTATAGGAGAAACAAGTGTCTATGATGGCAAGTATGTGACTAATATTTTATTGCTAAAAATCTAATAAGTTCTAAATTCACAGCTTGGCCAAAGCTATAGGTGTTATAAAATATCATATTATTAAAGTGCACACAAAAATGAATAGAGCGGTGAATTACATGTTTAATATAATTATTTGTTTATTTATTTTCATTTTCAGATAAGAATTAAAATATGTTTATCAGTGAACTTTCGAGTTCCTAACGCCATAGAGCAATTTGATAAATTAGTGACATTAATTCAACCTCAACTTAAAAACAATTATAATCTACCACTAAAACAACAAATTCACTTAAATGTATATTGGAATTTTAAAAATATTGTTGAAAACTTTAAACACTTACTCTGATTTGATACTCCTTCAATTGACCATTCACCATAATTTGTGTCTGTTCAGTGACTTTCTCAGTTATGGTGTGAGCAATACTGTAAAGAAAATTAATACAAATAATATGTAGATAAATTTCGAAAACAGTCATAATTTAAAAACATAATTTACATAACTAAGATTTAGAAAATCAGGGTAAATACAAAACATATTTTACAAAATTCCCTGAGTTTTTCCAGGTTTTCCAGGCAACATTTTTCAATTTTCCCTTACTACTTTTTTCAACATTTAATGGTGGATGATGACTTGTTTTATTTATACTTGATCACATATTAAAAAAAAAGTTTGTATCTACTAAACATACACAGTTTTATCAGTTATTTTAAAAATTAAAATGTTATTTTATTCAGATATCATTAACTATTGTTTTAGAGTTTAGATGCGAAATTAATGGGATATTTTAGACATATTTTTTAATTCCCTGACTTTTTTTTATTTTTAGTTAAATTCCCTGACATGTCCCTGTTTTCTCTGTCATCCAAAAATTCCCTGACTTTTCCGGGTTTTCCCTGTCTGTAGCCACCATGAAAACTAGTGGTAGTACACTGGCTTAGTTAATAGATCAAAGGTTTTATTGATACAGCTAAAGTGAGATTATTTAGTTCCCAATCACAACCCAAATCCTTTTTATTTTTCTATGTCAAATATTTAGGAACCATTTTAACTAGCAGTAACAATATTAGAGTGGAGATTAGGAAACGAATACAGTCAGGAAAAGCAAAACTCAAAATATACAAAAGAATTTTACCGGTTGTTTTCTATGGGTGAGACGTAGTCTCTTATCTTACACAACAACAAAAACTTAGGGTGTTTGAAAACAAGGTGCTTAGGAAACAATTTGGTCCCAAAAGAGATAAAGATACTGGGATTGGAGGAGGTTACATAATGAGTAACATAAGCTGTAGTACTCATCATAAGACATTGCTAGGATAATCAATTGGGAAGAGCTAGAAGCAGATGGGAGAAAAACATAAGAATGGACCTGAAAGAGCTAAGGTGTAATGAGGGGGATCGCCAGCTCAAGATAGGGATAGGTGGCATACTTTTGTGAGTGCAGCAACAAACCTTAGAGTTCCTAATGCAATAAATTAAATAAGTAATCTCAACTATTACTTTCTATGTTTTTCACCTCCAGAATTCTTGGGAAAAAAATATCATAGAGTGGCCGGAGAAAAAAAATATCTCACACCAAAAAAATTGAGACAGTGCACAATAAAGGCACAAACTAGGTATATTGCATTCGTTTAAACAAAAGTGTAGTGCACTTAATATTCATGATATCCTACTCATTGGCCTTAGAATCAAAGACCCAGTACAAGTCAAATGCAAGAGGCAAATATTTTGAGTCCCATTTTTTACAGGCATTTCTAAGATCTAGACACAGAACCAAAGGTTTTGACACAAATTTAATGTTTGATTAAAAAATTTGTTCTTAGTTATCAAATGTTGTGAGAGGGTATGTCACCAGTAGGTGTCTAAATATTATAATAAGGAAATCTCAGTTATTTTTAATTCAAAACACATTTTCAAAATACCTGTAATAAGTCTGTTCTTCTGTGTAGTTCTTGTATTCATCATCTTCCACTTTTGCTTTTTGAATCACCACTTTAGCTTTGTCATCTTCAGTTAAATTTGTAGCAGATGCGCTGTTACATTTCTTCTTGATGTCTTAAAATGAAAATAAAACATAATATTGTGGCTATTAATTTGTAGATGGGGCAAATTGAAGTCGAAATCTCACAATTAAATTTTTCACTAAAATATCACTAACCATATATGGTTATTTTGAATAGAGCACTAGGTTTAATCATGGTTTAGATTAGGAGGGATAGCCAGTACACTTATTTGAGTGAAAATGAAATAGAAATTTCTACTCCAGTATCATTCATATAAGTGTGTGTGTGTGTGCGTGTGTGTGTGTAAATATTTACTCGAAATAATACATAGTGGAAAAAACTTTGTAAAGTGCCAAATAATTCTAAGCATAGCTAAATCACTAAATGAGATAGTCAGTAAAAGGTTAGGAAACCGATTTGTACGAGTATAACAATGACTAGAAAAATAGTTAAAATATTGCTTTAAGGCTAAAAATTAGTGGTAGCTAACTATGTTTAAAGTGCATGTGGAAATAAAATTAAGTATGAACTATTTACTAACAGAGAGGCTGCTCAAATTCTACCGATTTTTAAAAAAATTCTTTTTTCTCTGGTTGTGATTTTTGGAATGAATTATTATGAATGAAAATATTTGTTAAAGGTGTACTGATCATACCACCAACCTTAGGTACTTAGCCACTCTCTCTATGCCAATGAAGTTAGTACATGAACTGAATCATTAATTCCATCTGAGCTTGTTTGCCAATAAACGTTCAAACTTGGTCATATGGACAAATGATTTTTGCATAAATGGTTTCTCACTCTTCCGCCACACAAATGCTGGTACATTTCCTTTCAATTATATTGTCTTCATACCTATCCCATTAGTGCAAATAAGAAGAGCCCAAACATATAGCAAGAAGCAGTGGATATAACAAAATCCTAATACAAAAAATAAACTATAATTTTCCATATTAATATTGAGAACGGAAGAGACTGTCCATATATGTAAATGTAGACCCGAGTAGATTACTTTTGAAAAAGTATTGTATAATTTACAGACACTTACCTCCATCGTCATCATAATCTTCTTCAGAGTTATCATCAGATGATTCATCATCATCGTCATCATCATCATCCTCTCCATCGTCCTCCCGTGGCGCAGCTTCCCAGCCAGTGTGCATGTCCAGCCATGTCTGCAATTGGCTGGCCAAGGGTGCCTCATCCCCGCACAGTACTTTGCCTGGTAACCAACCAGAGCACGGTAGTGAAAGAGAGAGCAAAAACTTGGGAGATCCCTAATTTAAGATAAGGATTTGAAACTTGATAGGCTTATAAATAGTGTTAAAGTTTATTAAATGGGAAAATCTGGATAAAAAAAGATTTCTATCTTAATAAATAAATATAACAGAATTTGTACAAGCTGTATCTTTTGATGGTATTTGGTTTTTACTAGGAGTCTAATTCTACACCAATTTTCTTGACACAATATTTTTTATTTTTGGTTCATAAAAAATGTTCTCAATTAAGGTTTATTGAAAAACTCAAGAAGGATAAATTTATAACCTAATGAGGTGAAAAAAAGTTCATAAACAAAAAACATCTATTTTATAAAAATTATGCTAATTAAGTAGTTATTTATGACAAAAATTTTAGATCATTGTCTTAAGAATTTATACCAAAGACAGAGCTTTAGCAGTTTGTGTAGCTAATCCATATTTCTGGTTATTATGTTACATAGATCCAATGCAGATCCCAAATCAAGACAATTATAATGGAAGATCTGAAGGTATTAGATTTGTTAAATAAATACAATTTCATTGTGGCGTTGCAGTTTCATCACGAAATACTTTTGACACATTTCCCTCTTAATTTTCGTAGAAATTTAAATAAAACACAGGTTGGTTGACTCAATTACTATCTATTAACTTCCTTATGTTTTATCGACTCAATTGATATATAGACATACCCCACTTTTAAGACATATTAGGTTAAAGAACATTGCCTTAAGTGTATAACTTGAATGGGTAGTAAGACGCAGTGCTAAGAAAAATGCCATAAAGCTAATCTCGGTGGCCATAAAGTGAATGGAAAACAAGTTATAAAACGTTTGTAATTCACTGAATCATAGAGCATAGCACAGAGATGCAGCGCTTAACCTGAATGTAAAAAAAAATTGATTCCAGAAGTATGCCAGTATGTCATATTAGCAGGGCTGCTGTCTGCTACAATTCATTTTCTGACACTACGCTTGTATGATGGTTTTAAACTGTGACTGAGTTTCAAAGTGATGAATGCCTGTAATTATAAGTTAATGTAGGCCTAATTGCTTAGTTAATTTTTTATATGCATCTTTTAATTGTTTGTTTTGAGCCAGTAAAATATACTGTCACAAAATTGTAACTTCTAAAAACAAACAATGAATGTGTAGGCAGAGAAAAATAACTTTTTACCAAGTAAATATTGCAATGGTACCATAGTGTACACTCTGTTTAACCCGATAGGTAGCAGTCTTGCTTTGACTGACTACAGTATGCCCCTATCTTATAAACTACACCATAGTGGAACCTCTCATAGAAAACAAACATGCTGCCTACAAATTCTTCATGACAAACTTTATGTGATTAAATGTACAGTTTATATGTGTATGCATTTTATTCTTGAGTAATGAATGTTTATCTAACAAGTGGCCTGCACTCACTCCAGAACATAGTAACATAGTAAAATCTTAAATAGTACAACATCCTACCTAAATAAATAAAATCATCTTGTTCGGCTGTGACAAGCATCACGGTTTGCCGTAGTAATAACACTTTTAGCCACATTATGTGTTTATACTAATGAAACAATGGCTTTATAGAAAAATGCAAATTTTGCCAGTAGGAAAAAATATACAATGGAATGAAAATATCCCAATGTCAGTTTTGATTTTAACACTCTTCATGAGCTTGTGTTTAATCAAATTAGGTCAAATGTGTCAACAAAACTGAGGACTGTATAGTATCTAAAAATTTTAATTAATTAGAAAACTTGTAATTGTTGAGCATTGTTTTAACATGACTTAACATAGATTATTATGAGGACTATGATACAATTTTATTCTAATGATCCTGACCCAAGAATAAGAATCAAGGTAACACACCTGTAGCAGTTTCAATGACAGTAACTCGTACATCTGACATTTGGGAACTTTCATCGTTCAACCCCTCAATAACTTCGTGATCTTCTGTTCTCTTGTGTCTTTTTTTCTGAAAAAATATTATGTTTAATAGATATATTGTTTAAATTAGTTTGAGAAAACATATTAATCTATAATTAATTTTGTGGGCACTACTTACTTTTCTTTCTTTGTGTTCACGTTGTTTCTTTCTTTGTTCAATTTTATGTTGTTTCACCATTTCAGTCAAATTACCGATATATTCATCAGTTTGTGATAATAGAAAAGCCAATCGCTTATCTTTCTTTTGATCAATGAGTTTCCTGTAGACAAGTAAAGAAACTAAATATATATTATGTTTCTTATTTTGTAACTTTGTAAAGATGATATATAAAAAATTATAAATAAAATTAACCCTTTAAAAACATTAAGAATATATTTTATACTTGTATTATGATTAAAATAATAAGAACACTTAAAATTGTAGTGCTACAATCAATGAGCCACACAGGTGCATTATTCATTAAAATTACATGGAAATGTTTTTCTTTTTTATCAACATATCTTACTACCTGTGCTGGTCGTAAGCAAAGATGTATTTAATATATTTGTATTTTAAAATAAATAGAAATACTAAAATATATTTGTAATTAACTAGATTAACAGGGTGTCTACTAAGAGGAACAAAAATTCGTGACTTTTTGGTGACCGTTTTTGACCACAAAATACCTTCAGGGACGTATAGCCCAAACGGTCTAACATTATATTGTACATCGGGCCTAGATATTATAATAAAAAACACCTTGGAGTAGGGCAGAGACTAGTTCCAAATGCTTCTTACCTTTTCCATGAATTTTCACTCCATTCAACCCACTGTGGCTTATATCAAATTTCGATTTATAAAATATACAATAAGCCTTATACTGGTCATCTTCAACAGGGCACAACCACTTTGAGTATTAATTTTCTTCAACAGTCAGCCAAAACTCTTTGAACGGACATTTACCAGGCATCTTTTAACAGATTAGCCTAAACTTCACACATAAAATCTTTGAATGCCCCCCAAAAAAATTATGGATTTTTTTCACACGATTAAAAATAATTTAGGCCTAATATTTTATGTGCCCATTAGACAACGAAAATCATTTTAAAAATTGGTAAATTTCAACTGCTTTGAATGAATGGTCTTTAAAATTAAATGAATTACGCCTGGGATTAAATATTAACACTAATATTATTATTTTATAAAAATATGCCATATTTCACTGCGAAAACTATTGCTATTTGCTGTCAATGTTAATTTGAAATTATAATATACATTTTACACCGCCTTCAAATTGCAGTCGGATCACTGAAAGCGTAAAAAATTGATAATTGCCGCCAACATCTTGATCCAGATCCACAACACAGATGAACGCACGGTTTGTGTAGAAAATGTCCTGGTATTTTCCCGTATCATCTACAAAACCTGAATTCCAATTCATTCTCTCGAAAACCATTATTTGTAGACACACACACGGCATAATGTACTCACACACCCCATGAGACAAGTAGCACGCCACATTAATATTTAATACAAGATGGCCATCTTGTGTAGTGAATAGATAACGCTATCTTTGAAGCATTCGTGTTGTTACGATGTGCAGGAAATTCAAACTAAAATTATTTTTGTGACTTTATGACCAAAATATTAAAAATTCGTGACTTTTTTGTGACTTTCATGAACTTATTTTGCAATTGGTGACTTTTTCGTGACTTTCGTGACCCAGTAGACACCCTGATTAAGTGAAATCACTTTTGTTATTTAATTTCTCTTAGTACAATAATTATCAATTGGTAATTTATTTTATTTTAATACGGATTATAGTTTTAAATGGTCTGACACCTTAACTCAGTCAGTAGCGTGTCTGCCTACTAAACTATGGGTCCCAGTTTCAATTTCCAACATGGTCGAAAATATGGGTTTACCCTCTCAGATTGATAAATTGACGGCCAGGGACTGGATGTTGTGCCTATCCTAGTCTTAAGATATATTATAAGGCATATGAAGCTACGAAAGGCCTAGCTAGTCAGTAGTGGAAAATATATGGTTTAAATAAAAAGACTCACCCAGACCATAGGCTGGAAACAATAATGAACGTAAAGTAAATTATAGTTTTAAATCTACATTTATAAAGATTTGGGGAATTTGTTAATAGATTGTTTGCCAAAATTAATGACAACAATATACCATATTAGAATTAAATTATTTAATATAATTATGGTGTTTAAATACTAAACAAAACATGAAAGTATAAATAATAATGAGTAATTTGACCATAAATAGGTTGTACATTAATTTTATTAATAATATTTTGACATAAATACTTAATAAGACATCCATATTATATTTTATTCAGAACATGATGTGATGCTCATTGTAATGATAATGATTATATATTATTAAATTGAATGAATGTGGTCTAAGTGACCAGCAAGTGACCCGGAAATACACCAACTAAAATTAAGTTAATACCTGTAGCCTTCTTCATCCTCTGCCATTAATCTCCTCATACGCTCTTTCTCTATTCTCTCTTGCTCTTTCTTCTGCTCGCGCTCAGCGTTAGCGTGGTGATTGAGAACAGCCCGGTTCAGTCTCAGGATCTTAGCAATGTTGTTTCGATGATATTCCTTCAAATCTTTACCATGTTGCAAAACTGCACTTATATATTCCTAGCAAACATATAACAACTTCATACATTTCTTAATGATGGGTGTTATTAAATTATAATGTTATTTAACCCACTATGATGAAGATATTTTGGATATTTTTTTTTACTATTAGCGATTATCATTTTTTTTAATGCGCAGCGTTTATTCATTATATTTAAAACACAAAGGATATATTCATAGCGTGAGCTTTTACCATAATTTATTGTGCAACATTCAGTTGGTTGACCTCTATATGTATGTATATTAAATTTATTAACTAAATATCAAACTGGAGCAAATTTTTTTTATGAAAAATGACTTCATTTTAAAATTTGAAAACCTTAATGCTAATTATACATATTTTAATTTTTAACACATACATAAATACAAGTAAAATTGTATCTGATATTAAAGTATGAAAATTGTATTAAAAATGAATCATAGATATGATAGTATTGATGACAATATAGAGGTTTCTTGGAAAAATTTACATTATTACTGAATAAGACAAACATCTAGAGCCTTAATATGTATTTTTTAAATTGTTTTAGTAACATAATAAATAGTTGAAATCAATGTATATGCTTTTAAGTTACTGATAAGTATTAATTTTGTATTGGTTCAAGATAAAACACAAATATTATATTATGGTGAAGCCATTTAGATTTTACTATTGCAAACTAAATAATCTGATATTTAAACATGTTCAGGTGATCATAGAATTAAGGATTCTGTATTGTACAAGGAAAAACATACAAAATTGATTTTTGTTGTTGTCGAGATGACATATTACCTCCTAAAAGAAAAGTTCCAAATCAGGTAAGATTAAGACATAAAGTAATTATTTATATTCAGTAATAGCATAAACTAGTTCCAACTATTTTAAGGCTTGAAAGTAAATGATAATATGAATTAGAGCAGGAATGAGCAATCTATCTATGGAAGGGACCAGATACAAGTTTTGTGGTTTATGGTTTGCTGGGTACTAGCGACAATCTTAGAAGATGGATGAGAAGGCAGAAGATAAAGAAAATGTTGAATGGAGAAACAATCGCAAACTATCTCCCTCTTCCTACTAGAGCCTGGCCAGGATGAAAACTAAGGCTTAAGTCAAAATCTGGAAGCCAGGGTCATCTTCGTCTGCTTCAAGCCAGGCCTCCACATCATCCAATGAAAGTGATTCCTCGCCTTGTCTCTGCAGGGTGTCACGGTACTCTTCTATCTCACAATTTTCTGATTGTGGAGTTGTCTCTTCATTGTCCAAAAGCTTTTTCCATACCCTTCCCAAAGTCGTTTGTTTGATTTCTTTCACGGCATCAACAAAGTTGTAAATCGTGGATCAAATGTTGTGTGACTTTTAAATTTTGAAGAATCTGTTGTCCCTTACTGTCTTCATCAGCGGATGGCTCTTCAACATCTAGGATCACTAAGAAATTTACTTTTATACAGCCACTTTGTGGTGTAGATCACACCTTGGTCTGTGGGCTGGAACATGGTTGTTGTGTTTGGGTGGCAGGAACATACACTTGATCTACTTATCTTTACTGCAGTTTCTTCTCATCAAGGTGAGTGGGTGCTTTTTCTAAAAGAACAGGACTTTTACTTCATCTTCTGGGATTTTTAAATGTTCAATCTGGTGTTGTTTAATCGCTGGTACAGCCTTTGTATGACACCAATCATTTGTTATTTCTGTTATAAGCCATGCATTGCGAGAACTATAATAGTGAACTGGAAGATCGCTCATCCCATTTTTTAAAACCCTAGGAGTTTTGCTTTTACCACCGATAGCTGTTTTTAGCAACTGGCTACCATCTGTATTCGCACACAGCAAAGATGACGCTCCCTTCTTGATTATTTTACTGCCAGACGTAGTTTTTTCATCTTTTGAAGCTTGTGTATTGTCAGGTTGATTTCTCCAAAACAAACCAATCTCATCAACTGATGACCCTCATTTTTAATCACATCATTCAGTTTTTTTCTAAATGGCTCAACAGCTTCAAAATTTCCCCACAAATTTTCTTGTTTGAAATGTTGTGTTGTCGATGAAATCTAAACACCCAACCAAAGCTAGCTTTAAATTGTTCAGGTCCCATCTGTTTATAGACAGCTTTTCAGCAGCTGCTTAAATCTCTATTCCTCAAACAGCTAGCCCAGATGAACAAAGCTGAGAAAGCCACGTGACTGCATCATCCAGCGTAACAAGAGTAGGCATCCGCATACGTATAACTCACTCTTTTCTTTTCCTACATTAAACTCAAGAACAAAGTTAGGAATGTCACTTTTCACCTTTTTAATATCGGACACGGTTTGTTTGGCTATTCCATACTCAGCACAAATGCTAGACAATGAAACTCCTTTCTCAAGTTTTTCTATCACTGACAGTTTATCATTAAGACTAAGAGTTTTACGTTTACGTTTCTGTCATAAACTAAACTTCGGTGACTCGTCTGGCTGGCGTGTGGTATGAGTCATGCAGCACATCGATGTTTAAACCAAACAACACAACGGTCGATGTTTAATCACTTGTTTGGAAATGTAAAACTCGTCAGATAAAAATAAGCATTCTTTATTATGTGTTACAATTTTTAATCTGTCCATTATAAATGATGTACGTTATAATAGGGTCCGTCATAAGAGGTTCTACTGTACTTCCAAAGGATAGCGCTATGACTATCTATGCTCACACATTTTGCCAGATTAACAGATGAAAATTATATTTGTTTTTTTAGTGTTAAAAATAAAATTCTTCTAAGGAAGAGAGTTCAGTTTTATGTGTAAATGTTAAGCTAATCAAGGAGAAGATGTATTCTTTTGTAATATATTAGGTTTTAATACGTGTAATGGGAATGTCCAGTTTTCTAGACACTACATCACTAGCTGATGGGATACAGTGATGGTATATAGCTTCTCATGTTCCCAGAAGAATAAGGAGTAAAAAAGAAAATACCCTCTTGATCCAATGAGTACTTTTAGAATTTACTGGCAGCAAACAGACAATAAAATATACTGACAGGCCTTAGAATTTTATTATGTGTGTAAATGAGATATGTGTGATGCATGCTATCTTTAGAAGTGAGATAGAAAGAGAAAATAAATTATCATTTATAATAAGAACAATCCAGGCTAACTACACAGGTGAATTTATAAAAAAAAAATTGTTTGTCCTTCCCTGGCAAACATTATTTTTTCCATAGGGACATACGCAATGTAAAGCCAATAGAGGTAAATAAGGAAGATGAATTTCTTAGGTCTTAGATGTCTTAATTTTTCCTTTGGGTGATTTCCAAGTAAATGGATGCAGACAGTTGAGATGGGGACTGCAATAATCCTGACAGTTCTTAGCCCTATTTATAGTCTAGTCATCTCCCAGTATATGAATAAAAAAAGTTTGGGTCAAATGAAGGATGTGTTCACCTCTGAATCTTGATAACAAATACGGATGCCCTTCAATGATGAACAACTCTAGAATGAGGATGAATTTATGATTACAGAAGATAATGAACATTTTAAAAATTACAATAAAAAATCTCACTAACTCTAAGACCACTTTCCTTTATATACAAATAAAAGTGAACCTAGAATGAGAAAGTTGACATAAAGAGAAAAGATTGTAAAAATATTTTATTCAATACTGCTGATGTTCCATTCAAAATGACATACTTCATCAATACGTTCTTGTATTAGCCTACTCACCGATTCTTTGAAGTTTTTCTAAATGAAAAACTAATTACACTGATGGTTTTTTTTTAATGTATACCTTGCAGAAATAGAATCCATCATTCAGTTTTCCATCCAGGAGATGCATGTCTTTCTTTATTAGAATGTTGTATCTTGGTGGGTTCCACATGTACTGGGAGAGAGTTTTGGACACACAAACTACCTATTTTCAGTATTTAACATTATGTCAAATGAGTGAATGAGTAGTTATCTTAGTTTTTGAGTAGTTTTCATGTTTGTATTACCTGGCTCTTGCCTAATGATTGGTGATGTGGTTATCTAATTTTTGTACTACCTTTTCATTATTTTATGATTTAGTCAGTTATTGCCAGAGTTATTAACTCTAAATGCAATTTACTAAATAAAGTAAATATCTATAAAGTGTAAAAAGAGCTCATTTTAAATCATTATTAAGGCATAATTTTGATGTTGCTATTTTTTATCTTATGTGTACAGCACAAGTTAAAAAAAAAACTTTCGGGCTGATAATTTGAAACATTTAATGATTTTTTCATGTAGGTTTTGCAACAACTTAACTTTTCCTATTTTAAAATAAAATTTTAAGTAAAAAAGTGGCTTAGTGTGAAGAAGATTTTTGCTCTTCAGAATTTATTTTTGATCTAAAAAATTGTTTTGTTAAAGTGAACTTTATTGAGTAAAGATGTGTAAATTTCCCTTTAGGTGTTCTATCTGAAAGATATATTTAAAAAAATCCACATAATGACACCAGTTTTACATAAAACCATAACCAAGGTAAAAAGCATTTTATTTAATAAGTTCAAAATTCATCTTTACACTCATTTGTATGAAAAGTATATACAAAAATAGCTTAAGGTAGTTGCTAAATGCATAATTTAAATATAAATTGGTTGAGGAGCATAAAAAGCTTAAATGGATGCCTATATTATTATTATATTTACAAATTTCATATTTGACATCAAAAATATACGAGAACAACTGAAAACACTTTATATCATTGTAGGAACCAAACCAGATATGGGGAAAAAATTGTATATTTGATTACTAACTTTGCAAAATTATTTGTAAAGGAAATAAATTATTTAAGATGTGGCTAAATGCTGTAGATGAATGTGTAGAAAAGAAACACACAAGAATAAAATAGCATACTAGTTGGATGTGGAGCAAAAATTACCAAATTAAATCAAAATCTTAGTGCATGACTAGGATAACATTATTAGACTATTCAAATAAATATTTACTAAATAAAAACTTGCATTTCATATTTAATTAGTCGAATGCATTTTTTTAAATATAAAATTCAGAATTCGAATAAAAATAGGATAGTAATTTTGGTGATATTTTATAGGTGTGTGCAAGAATGATTTTTTTTAAATCAGTTTGGGAAGTAATCTACTTTTTGAAAAATATTAGGTATTTAAATTATTCAAAATGCCTATTTTTAAAAAATTTTTAAGCCCTTGATTTTTCATTTCACTTTTGTGATGTTTTTGTAAGTAAGTTTTCTTCTATTAACATTTTGTTTACAAACTAAAAACATGTAAATACTTAAACAAATTATATTTTGGTAATTTTACATTTTGATAGCACTAATAATTAAATATATTAAGGTTAAAACTTTGCTGTTGTTCAAAGAAAATTCAATGTGTTTGCTAAATTTGTAAATAAAAGAGTAAAAAAAAATATAAACATCTTTAGATTTTTCTTAAAAAAATATTCTAAGATTACAGAAGATGTTCTGATTTTTGGGTCCAAAACAGGGAATTTGTTTTATATAAAAAGCCAGCTAATATTGGTTGAAAATGAATATATATATATATATACACACATATACACACACACACACACACACACACTTTAGCAGACAGGTTTATGTGCAAGTGCTCACATTTATCCACTCTATTTTTAACCTTCTTCAATTTATTAAGTTTAAACTTTAAATCACACTTAAAGGCTATTATTATTATTATTGGTTGAAGAAAGCTGCAAAACCTATTAATAAAATGAATGTTTCAAAAGAAAGTATACCAATATCATATCTGTCTGTCAACACAACAAATCCTTTAGTATTGAGGTAAAGGTTAATGTTTCATAGCACAATCTCTAAAAATTCTTATCTAAAGGACGAGTCTAATGTACTTATTCATATACACATAGAAATACTCACCTGATCAGCCCTTTACACACGTCTAAAAATGGTAATAGGGTAAGGTAAATGATTTCAAAGAGGTTTATTGGAACAAAATTCTAAATGAGTGATTGGTAAACCTGTGTCTACCGAGACTTTTTAATACTTTTTAGAACTCTTACTTGGCTGTGTTAAGAAGAATGGGTTTACTACTAAATTAATCGTGGCACCCCTAATCTGAAACTAAATCTTTCATTCTATTAGCTATAAGTCAAAGAAAGTAAGTGAAAGTAAATTAACCAACACCTGGAGAGGTCTGTGTGCTCATCTTCAAGTGTGATGCTTAATAGATGAAGTGGGTGCAAGCTTACGTGGCATAATTCCACTATGATATAGCTTAGAAGATAGGCTCAGTGATATATTTCAAGGTAATAAGACTACCTTACAGTGTAAACCATGTGTACAAGTATGACCTTTATGTGGGGATTTTTAGGTCAGTAAATATGCAACAAGTTACTCTACTGTAATATTTGCAAAAATTAAAATAGAATAATTACTATTTTCCTTGGGTGGTTTTTGTGCTATTTTTATTTATAGACTAAATATAAAAGTAAATAATGTTCAGTGTGGGGAAATTTGTTTAAATTTTACTCGTACGAAAAAGCCTTTTAAAGTAACACCACAACCAAAATTATTTATTTAATAAATGTCAAGGCATGGGGAAATTTACCTTACATGATATTATTTACATTCCTTTATATGATAGCATATAATTTTGAACAATACACATTAATGTATTAAATTCATTTACCAACACTGAACATAATTTTATCAAATTAGGTAAAAGATCATGTGACTATAAATAAAATATTTAAAAAATGTTTAAAGACATTTAATCAAGCAAAGAAAAAGTCCACAAAATTCAAACTGTTTTACAAACAAAATTTGCAGGAAATAACAAGCACAAGAAAAGTACTAATAAGCACTAGATTATGGAATGATATGGTTATCTTAGTAAAGAAATAAATATTCAATTTATTTACTTAAAATATTTAGATGCCAATATTGAAAAAAAAAATGGTGTGGCTATTTTTTTCTAATACTCTCTTATTATAGGTGAAATTACAAATTAAATATTATTAAAAAATACATTTTATAATCTAAGAAAAATTACTTTTATTAACATTACATTTATAAAGAAATTAAGACATTTTTATCAAAAGTCAATATAGGCCTAGTAATCATTATATAAAACAAACAATTTAGGGAATGGTTGTGTATCAAAAAAACATAATTTATACATCAATAAATAAAGTATCATATACTTATATTTTCAGATGGTTAAATAAAATAAATCAAAATTTGCAAATTTTTTTAGATAAGTATTATATACTTGTATAGGATTATATACTTATAGGTAAAATAAATAAAATAAATCAAAAATTTCAAAAAAATCAACAATTTGTAAAATATTAAACCAAAGAAAAATATATTTAAACATCAGACCAGAATAAAGATTAATTGGCCAATGATTACTAACAATCAACAGTACCAAAAAACTGATGTCTTACATAGCAAATAAACGCACCAACAAAATTAGCATTTTTATTCAGCTTTCTCTCGGTGTTAACCTTTCTTTCATTGAAGTTAGATGCTTAGTTAACAGTTTGTAGATAGGTGTGAAATTGTTTTTAAGTCTTATTTTAGACAGTTAGTGTGCCTAATATTTGGAAAAATCTAATCTGCAGCTCTTAAAACGCTAATAACAAACATATGTAAAAGTATATATTTCAAATTAAGACTTATAGGTGTTTAAAAAAATTACACCTAAACATGGGTGTTGTTGGCATTGATAATACTACTAAAAATTATACAAGATGAAATCATTTTGCAAGTTTATTCACATAAGTGTGGTACACTCCATGCAAATAAACAGGTTAATCCAGCAGGTTTTTTCCAGGAGTCAAACATTGCATTTTGTGAGTGTGAATGTGTGTTGGTAGGGGGGGGGGGGGGGGGGGG
>CABFVX010005255.1:10307-24313 GCA_902151425.1 Timema shepardi | reverse complement strand
GGGGGGGTCCACCACGCAACATAGTTTCTGGTCACATTTTTCCAAATGAAAGCACTGTGTGGTGATTTTTACTATTGCTGAAAATCCTGCAATACTTTTGGCACATTTATTCCACAATGTAAAGCATCACTTTTAAAGGATTATAGATTTTTACTACTTTAACTGTTTAAATTAACAAATACATCAATTTAAATATATGAGATTTAAGCCCTCTTTAACAATTTTAAGTAGGTAAAATGAATAAAACAAAAGTTGAAAATAGCCTATATAACAAAATTAAAATACATATATTATCAAAAGTTCAAATGTTTCCAAGTGAAAGAAATGTATTTAAAATGGGGTAATGTTCTTTTTGATGACTTATTAACCTTTCAAGTATGTCTCATCAGTTACTGAAACCCTTCCTGAGAGTGACAATTTCTGAAGTGAAATAGTTTAAAGCTGTAAATGCATTTCAAATTACTGGTGACATAACGTCAAACACCCTGCAGTGTACTTCACAAGTGGACGGACTAAGACATCGTACATGCTAGAGAGGTTACCTCTCTTAAAACTAATAGGAAAAAGATTATATGGTGAAGTTTTTTAAAAAAAAGTGTGTCAGTTAATCTAACAGGGTATCAAATTAAGATGAGTAGATTTAAAATGGGAATATAAAGAATGTGAGAAAAGACCAGTGTTTTTGTAGTTTTTAAACAAAACATTTTTTTAGCCAAAATAAATCCGATATTGGTTTAGTACAAAGTTTAATTGTTGAAAATCTGTTATGATCAATGGATGACAAACTTTTCAAACAAAGAGAAAAGATTGTAATTAAATTTCGGGGAAGCCTCACAATTATTTAACCAATGTTGATATAACCATGTGAAGAAAATTATTAAACTCTAGGTTTTTTCTGGAGAAATATTTGATAAATTTTGACCAAAAGAATGTTATGACATATAAACTGAAAAACAATTACCTCGTCTCACGCCCCTTTAGTCCCCACTTTAACTTGTAAAATTAGTACCACAGTCTTGTTAAATCAAATTAAGAACGTATTAAACAGAATTAAATAAGATGTAATGTTACATAGCGACCAAATACACATAAAAATACCCATGCACTATTCAAAAGTGCTTTCTAAAGGTAGGTGGCTACGAAACTTTTAATGTATATTGACACAAATCTATCCTGAGAGAATTTTCACAAATTTTCTTGATGAATCGCATTTTTCCAGTTTATTACATTCAAAACATATTTTCAGAAACAACCCTATCAGCTACTAAACATAAACATTTTTATAAATTACTTTTTTCATTTTTATTATTTTAGTTATTATTTGTGTCGTCGTGTAAATGTGGTACTAAGAAAACCCTGAACTAAATATAGCATGTTAAAATGGGGTACTAAACAAACCCTGAACTAGATATAGCATGTTAAAATGGGGTACTAAACAAACCCTGAACTAACTATAGCATGTTAAAATGGGGTACTAAACAAACCCTGAACTAACTATAGCATGTTAAAATAGGGTACTAAACAAACCCTGAACTAAATATTAGCATGTTAAAATGGGGTACTAAGAAAACCCTGAACTAACTATAGCATGTTAAAATGGGGTACTAAGAAAACCCTGAACTAACTACAGCATGTTAAAATGGGGTACTAAACAAACCCTGAACTAAATATAGCATGTTAAAATGGGGTACTAAACAAACCCTGAACTAAATATAGCATGTTAAAATGGGGTACTAAGAAAACCCTGAACTAACTACAGCATGTTAAAATGGGGTACTAAACAAACCCTGAACTAACTATAGCATGTTAAAATGGGGTACTAAACAAACTCCTGAACAACTAACTATAGCATGTTAAAATGGGGTACTAAAAAAAACCTGAACTAACTATAGCATGTTAAAATGGGGTACTAAACATACCCTGAAAAACTAACTATGGCATGTTAAAATGGGGTACTAAACAAATCCTGAAAAACTAAATATAACATGTTAAAATGGGGTACTAAACAAACCCTGAAAAACTAACTATGGCATGTTAAAATGGGGTATTAAACAAACCCTGAAAAACTAACTATGGCATGTTAAAATGGGGTACTAAACAAACCATGAACAACTAAATATAGCATGTTAAAATGGGATACTAAACAAATCCTGAACTAACTATAGCATGTTAAAATGGGGTTACTAAACAAACCCTGAACAACTAACTATAGCATGTTAAAATGGGGTACTAAACAAACCCTGAACAACTAACTATAGCATGTTAAATGGGGTACTAAACAAACCCTGAACAACTAAATATACCATGTTAAAATGGGGTACTAAACAAACCTTGAACAACTAACTATAGCATGTGAAAATGGGGTACTAAACAAACCCTGAACAACTAACTATAGCATGTTAAAATGGGGTACTAAACAAACCCTGAACAACTAACTATATCATGTTGAAATGGGGTACTAAACAAACCCTTAACAACTATATCATATTAGAATGTGGTAGTAAAAATCTCCAATTAACCATATTATGTTAAAACATAATAACTAGGCAATGTATTTTGTTAAAATGTGAGAAACATGACCCATAACCTTTGTTTAAATGTATAAATAAAGAATTTGTCAAGTATTTTCCTAATTTTTGAATAAATTCCTTAACATTTCCCTGTTTTCTCCAACACCAAAAAATCTTCAGTCTCTGTATGTAGCCATCATGCCAAAGGCAAAACACTAATTGATATAACAAGTTTTAAAATAATTTTAATTAATTGGTGCATATTATAAATATGAATCATAGGCATTATTTGGACTGTAAAAGAACTATAATGATGTTGATTATGTATGGTTAAGTTCAAGCAGCTAAGTACAAATTAGCAATAACTATATATATATATATATATATATATATGAAAGAATGAACATGTGATGTATCATATTTTTTTAAATATTGATTTGTTCAACACAAGGACTATACAATTTATTAAGGGTATATTTTTTTCGTCATAACGAAGAAAAGAAACAGATTTCACCTAGAGTGAGTATAGAAAGCTTAAGTGGAGATTATAGTAACAATCCACTCAATATCTCTACCCCGTCTTCCTCCTGGGTTTTGGTTCAAGCTTTTAAAGAACCAGGTCAACTTTAATGGTTCCAACAAAATAATCTCATATTGCTTATAAAGGAAGAATGTGTTATTTTTTTACATTCTTGTTTACTTTTAAAAATCCTTCTTGAAAAATACATTTATTGCAAATATATTTAAACAACAAAATTTAATTCAGAATCTTAATAAACTACAGAAAAAACCTAGTCGAAGACATCACTTACAAAGGAGACTCGTTTACCTCTAAAGGAGGTAAACTTGACTGAATTTATTAAACTATAATGCTAATAAATGTTGGAATCAAGTGAAGTAGCCTGTTACGTTTTGTGGTAGCTGAAAGGAACATTTGACTTACAGTATCATACTTAGTGACTACACAAATATGTGAACAAAGGGCGAACTTCTTAATTTATAGCAATTTAACTTAAATAGATTTTTGTCTTATGGCGTTTTGAATTTGCAAGCTAATTTAAGGTTAATCAAAAATATATACAGGTATATAATTTTATGAAGGCAAACAAATGTGCCCTTGAATATACACCCAATTAAAATTTCAGGTTTAAAGGTAGTCATTAAAAATTAACTTTTATATTAAAAGAATTAAAATGCAGATGAAAATTATTTCAGTCCAAATAGCATTACATTAATAAAGAATTTAAAAAAATCCCCAATGGATTAGTAACAAAAACAAAGGTAAAGATTTTGTTTAAAAATAAAAATTGAATTGCAGCAATGCATGATATGATAAATGTTAAGCAAAAGTAACCAATATATCAGACTTTTATGTACTTAAAAGTGTTTCTTTACAACATTAATATGTTGACTTGAGTCTTTAGTTATTATCAGCCTTTTTCTCTTTCTACAGAATAAATTAGAAAATTTGGCACCTTTGGTAATCACAGTAATATTTCTTAAATTTATGTGATGTAGAGTGAGATTTAAAAAAAAATTGTTTTGGCTTAGTAATAGCTGGTCTTATATGAGAGCCATATTTACATTACTACTCAAGTGCTGACAATAAAAATGCCAAAATGTCTTTTCTACAGTTTCTACGAATTTTGAAAATATAATAAAGAAGTCTGGATGTATCATTTTCTAGAGTGTTACAATATTGCAATTGATGTTTTGAAAATATCTAAAACTAAATGTAACAAATATTCTTGTTCATGATAATGTGTTTGGTGTCAACTATTAAACATTGGTCAAATGCACATGGCATATAGCCAGTCTTTCCCCTAATTATTATGAACAGCTGTTCACCAGTTTGATATGAAGCCTTTTGGAGTTATTTATTTCAGAAGCATCTCTCTTATGTGGTGGTTATTGGTTAGTGGTATGTGTATGTGTATGTTAAGTTTTTAAGTGTCAGTGTTGTAGTATAAATTAATTTTTATTTAAAAACCTCACTAAAGTTTTATGTTATAATAGGCTGATGATTTGTGTTCAACAAATATTTTTCTGAAAACATAGAATATCTATAACACATTAACATGAACAATTTAACTTTTTATAATATTACAATTCTATTAGGAATGGTCATGTTTTACTTTTGGCAATGACAAGACTTCTCATGGGTAGGCTTCTATGTGGCAAGCCAGCTATTAAAATCCAAAATCAGTAAGAATTAAATAATAGTTGATATTTTTGATGATCATTACTGGATCTTACGAGTTAGAAGATTGTATAACTTGGGCAATGTAATAACTTTTCAAATATGATATGTTTATATTACCTTGCTAATCTAAATAAAAATTATTACTATTTACTAGACTAGAAAATCTAATAACAAGACAACATTTACAACAAATTAAATCTAAAATTATGATTATCTTGAACAACTAACAAATTATCATTTAAAATAACATATTTTAATTGTAACATTCTTACAATATTTCAAAAAATTTATACATATTAAGGAACATTATAAATACTGTTTTCAAGGAATTCAATAGTAGTTTTTTAGTCAAATAATATCACCTATTTAGATCAACTTTTTGATCAAATATTTAGTACACACAATTTTTTTTAGAAAATAAATCTTGCCATTATGACTAAGATGGACAAGTGAATTATTTTAGTTAATATTATATTTATAAACTAGATTCTAATTCCAATAAAATTAATTTTGATTTTTAAAATTTAAGAGGTATTATATTGTGTAGTCAGTCAAATAACCAATAACTTAAATTCTTAGGAATCAAAAATATATTCGTCATAATGGAATAAAATTGACATGAAGTATGGAGGGAAGTAAAGTGAACCTAGTTTTGATAAGCTATTAGAATGATTAAAAAATTTGTTTTTTCCATCACAGTTATATAAAAGTATGGGCTATGTATATGTTAATTGTACTTTTAAAGAAGAGACAGGTATAATTTAGAGAAATTTTACTCACACTTGCTTGGAGAGAGGATGGGAAAAAAATGAAAAAATCCTCAGAAATCTGGCTGGACTTTGAACTCTTTGGCCACTAATGCATGTAACCAAATTGATTAATTGATAGTAAATATTCAAAGATCAATTGATCCAAATTAGTTTTTTTTTAATACAATACTCGAGCATTAGAATTAAGTATAAAGGGTGAATGAATAGTTTAATGAGAAGAGAGGATTATATAAAACAATGCTTAGTGGGAAATAGGCATAAAGAAGAGTATCCCTTAAAGTTTGCGTTGGCGCTGAGGTATTAGGCCCCCCAAATTTATATCTGTTGGTGTGGAACACTGTTGGGTGCCTGATAAGTGTGTTGCTCTTTCCAGCCCTTCAGTATGACCGTCTCAGAAACACAAGTTTTTTTATTTATCAAATTGATTTTTGAACAACTATTTTATTGTTTGTCTATTACAATCTTAATAATGGTTACCATTTTTTTTTTTTGCCTACTAAAGCAAGAGTTCTAGGTTAGATTCTCAGTGAGGCTATAAAGTTATCATTGCTGATTGTTTTGTATGCCTTAGAAATAATTTATATCATACCTCATGAGCTGATATAACAAACTGGTTTTAGAACGTGTATTTTTTTTATCATTAAGACCAAAAAAACTACCCATTTTGGATTACGTCTCCCACTGAAGTTGGTAAAATATTGCTGGAATTTTCAGATAAGGACTGAGACCACTTTTAATCCTGACCAGGTGTGATGAGGGTGGTTTTACCTCAATGGTATTCCCCTCTTTCATCTAACAGTGGGCTTTTTTTTTTTAAATTCTACCTTTTACATATCTACCCCGTTAGTATGAATGTGTAAATACACCTTTTAACCTATGATGAGACAAGAAAACTACGTCAAGTTCTTGCATCCGGCCCTAGATGTCATACTTCAATGTATAATTTGTAGAAATATGTCCAAACTGTACTTAAGAAAGGGACCCGTTTGAAAACCATGCAAATGGCCAATATAAAATTATGATTCTAAAGGTTTAAAAACTGTAATTGTATAAATAACATATTTACGTTCAATTACTATCCTAAAAAGCCTATCATATTTGACAATATCAATCATATCAATTGTGAATAACATGTAACAAATATATAGTAGAGGTAGAAATTTCCAAATGGACTGATAAACTGCTGAAGCAAAGTTTTAAGATTTTATTAAGAAGATAAATGTCTTACATTTTGAAATGTATAGTGTTAAGTAAATAGAAGAACGTTTTAATATAATACCTCTCAAAATTATGTACAAATCATTTATCGATAAACTGGTTATACAACATAAATTACATTATAGAAATACTAATGCTATTCCATCTCTCCTAAAGGAAGTAAATATGTAAAGTTATATGGCATACTTCAAATAATCAAGAGATTACTCCATTTTTAAAAAGGCACATTTGGAAGACCTTTAAAATAATGGCACAACTACTAGTTTTATATAAAAAAATTTCACATAACATTTTGAAACAACCCTCTGAAATTAATAAGGCTTATTTATAAACCCCACCCCACCCCACCCCCTTTCTCTACAACCTCCCTCATTTATAAATGCTAATTGTGACAGTTTAACTCCCTTTGAATTCTCCTTTAAGTACATTAGCAACTTTTTGTGTTATCTTTAATTACCTGACGAATGTTTTAATTCTCTTGAGAGAATAAACTAGTTTCACTTTGCCTCCTGAAACATTCATTTTGATACTGTCGCTTACTCTTTTCTGTTTTAAAATGCTTTTCATTACTTGTTCCCTTTTGAGACTAGTTTTGACTAATAGTGTTTTGTTTTTTTTGCATCCCTTTTCACTAACTTATCTTTTTTTAACACACTCCTTTATTACTTAATTTTGTTTAACAACCCTTTTCATCAAATGATACTTTGTTCTTTTTAGACCCCCTTTTAAAATTCTAGACTTTTTAATAACCTTCTCCCTGACTTTATACTGTATACTATTTCAACCTTAATTACATCCTTAAATACCCCTCATTAATACCAAACACTTGATTTCATTACTCTTAGGTTTAACTTCAACATTCATTGATTTTTTATATTCAATTTTCCTTTTCTTTGCTGCAGCCCGAAGGAACCTCATTTTCATTATTTTTAAAAGTTTTATTTTCTCTCGTGTAGTCATCCACCGCTGGACATTTTTAACTACTCTACAAACATTATTTTCACACACTCTCTTAGAACATTTTCTTTCATTTCTCGGCTTCACAATTTTCTTTGTTGAACTGGATCCTGAACCTTTTCCAACAGAATCTTCTGCAGATTTCTTTATGAGCTATTACATCCAAAAAACAAAATAAATAAATCTATCAACAAAGTTATTACCAACTAATAATATAGCTCAACATTTAATAAGGAAATCTTTCAAATTGAGAGAGTAAAAACTTTGTTTTATTTTCATTGATATAAATAAAAAGGACAATAGGAACATATAGTTAACATTATATTTATTACACAAAGAAATAAAGATGGAAACCATTTATGGAGGAAAATCTTAGGTTTCTGTACTATATTCAGCATTATAAATTTTGTAAAAGGAATAACTGTGGTTCTTGCTTTAATACTACAAATATATTTTTCATCTGTTCTTATCTCTGTGTTTACCACTGTCACGATAGATTTCATTAAGTTTAAGTTATTTTTTAGAACCATGTCATACACTACAGTTTAAGTTATTTCGATCAACAATACCATTCTTGTTCCAAAATTAAATGTCTGAGAAACAAAAAAATTAATAATTAAATATTTGAATGAAATCCAGCCAAAAGAGAAATCTCAAATGTTTTTCTTTCAATTTGTATATGTATTAAAACATAGACAAACCTATAATAAATCTAAACCTAGTCCATATATGTGTAAAAAATAGATAAGGCCAATCAAGAAAATAATATTTCCTTTGTGAATGTATTAAGTAATTATATTTAGGTCTCGTCCCAATCCCTGAGAATTTTCTTTCGTCATCAAAATGTATAATTTTAAGTTAAGGCATGATTTTCGACAATATTTTTAATACAAAGCTGGTGCACTTAATCTAATATCTTTGTAATTCATTTGCAGAGAAAAATTTTTGCAAATGAATTACAAAACTAATAGATTAAGTGCACCAGCTTAAATTGTAACTATGGAGAAAATTTCACTAAACTATTTTAGTCGGTTCATTTTTATTTGTCATTATGCTTAGCCAAGATATCTAACATTTCAACATCTGATTGTGTACTCTTTCCCACAGTATAAGTAATCACAACATTATGCTAATATGAAACCACAATTATGTCAAAATAAGATAAGAGTGAAACATTCATCATGGATAACCATTTATATCACATCTTGTTATACATGACAATCCACAAAATAGTCACTTCTCCACTTCAAAAACCAAATATACTACTTAACTTGACATGTTTTGGTTTGGGAATTAAATAAGTTTTGATTTGTGTATTGATAGTTTAGTGTGGAAATAGCATATTAAAAAAAAACTTTACAAGATAAAGAAGTATTGAAGAAATACAAACATGGCGCCAAGTGGCTGTATCAAATTAAACATTGAAAGGAGGATAGAAGGGCAAAGCTAGAAAACTGTAGTCCTCAAAGTTCACCATTAAAAAAAAAAAGATAAGATAATATAATTTAATAAATGAATGATTAAATATATTATAAACACAACATTCTATTCATCTACCAAGAGTCAAGATACAAGTTTGAACAGGCAACAGCAGAATCTAAGACTAACCCTTTTTTTGAAAAGCAAGAAACAGGCAACAGCAGTATCTAAGTGATCTTGATCAACCTATAGCCATGCTGTCATCATGAAAAGTCCAGTCTGTATTTTACTCTCATCTGCTGTCTGAAGAAGGGGACTGATGTATCCGGAAAATTACATAATTGTGTGTTATTTTGTGTTTTAATTGTAAACTATGAGGACCCAAGTTTTCTAGTAAGTGTGTAGGCCCTGACCTTCTATCCTCCTCGCAATGTTTAATAAAAATACAACCTTGTTTAAGTAAAATCTAAGGATATTGAGTAGAATCCAATTTTATTAAGCTTTTAAACTAAATTATTTCATTGAAATTGTCAAAAGATTTATAAGTTAGAAATCTAAAATATTGGAGATAGTTTTAACCTATTTGACAAGAGGGAATATTTTTTGAATAAATAAAAAGAAACAAATTTTGTTTTTAATTGCCAATCAAACTTAATTGGAATACATGACTCTGTATTGAGAGGGCTCAGTTCCATCTGTTATGACAACACTCCTCTCAAAACAAAATTATGTATTCATACATTAGAAACCCATTATTAGAAAGAAAAAAAAAATATGACAATAAATTGCCAATGAACCCTTTCTAGAATTACCTATCTAAATATAACTCTACAAGGAAAACCTCTTTTCGCTTAATGAGGTAACTGTACTATATTTGTAAGAAGGTACAGGAAAGGTGGATGGAAACATATAAAAGGGGGACAAACCCAATATGGTTGTTACAATGAAAAGAAGAACACAGTTCACACTTTACACTGCTGCCAATGGACAAAGCGCTAATGGTAGCCCCTTAAAGAAAATTGATCTTCACCACCCAATCCCCCAACCCAGGTTTCATTCTATCGTGCGGTGACGATTGATTTTCTTCAAGAGGCAGCCATTACCTCTTTGTCCATTGACAGCAGTGTAAAGTGTGAACTGTGTTCTTCTTTCCATTGTAAAGGCCATATTGTGTCCGTCCCTTTTATATGTTTCTATCCACCTTTCCTGTACCTTCTTCCAAATATATTACAATTTAAATATAGAAATAATCATTAATATACTAAGAGAATTTTCAAAGTCAAAAAAGATAACCAGAGATATGGTTCTAAAAACACATTTCTTTTTATATATTTCATGGAAAAAATTTAAACTAAATGCACCATCTGATACTAGAAGCCCAAAGTTCACATAGTTTGTCAGTTTTGACATTTATCAGAAATAGTGGTAGGATTGTAAGAAGAATAGGGATGCTAACCCATTGCTAAACTGTCAAAAAGGTCAAGTGTGAGATTAAATTATTAGTTTTATTATAATAATTATTATTATAAATATTTACCACAAAAATAATTCAATTACCTCAGAATAAATTCTGAAAAATAGTAACCAATTTTATTTTTATAAGACTATACTTTAGTTATATACCATATATTTGAGTACTAATGTAATCTAAAAGTTAAATTTCTATCACAATAATTGACATGAGGCTGGGTAAATGGTGTGTACTTGCATTAATGTATGCTCACACATATATTCACTCTCTCTCATAAACCATCTCTCAATAGCAAATACTATAAAATATATTTACATTCTCAATTATTATATATAGCTACCAAGATTTTTAGTAGGTTTGAAAGAAGTCATAGTTTTATATCAATTATTGCATTTAGATCAATTTCCCTTATTATTTGGACAAAAATAAAATATATTAACATTAATTTTCTTGAAATATCTTGTGACATTTGGTAAAGAAAATAATCAGAAATGATTGCTGCTAAAATCATTTCTTCAAAAAATTACATAATGTAAGTTTTTAAAAGCAAATATATTGCCTTCTGTGAAAGTGGTGTAGTGTGATTAAATTTAGGATAACATAGGTACTTTACTAGTGGGTAGTAAGAAAGTTGGGTTGTTCTTATTTTATAATGTGGTAATTTGCTAATTTTTTAAACAAAAGTTTAAATCATACATTAAACATTGCAATTTAAATTGATTATAGGATTGTAGCCAATTATTATCACCCGACTCTACAAAAAGTAAAATCACAGTTAAAAACTATGCATGTGTTTATTTACTTATTTGTTTCTAATTTACTATTAAAAATGTCTTTGTATGCTAAAAATTGTAATTAACTAAAGGGATAGTTTTAATTGAAGACGATACAAATTATGGTGTTACAAATGTGAAATAAAAAATTATATCTATACATGAAAGTGAAACACAAAGTAGAACATTTTTAAAAACTTCCCAAAAAATCTAATATATTTTCATGTCAACATCAACTTTCTTTCTTTAAAAGTTATGTATGCTTCTTGAAGATGTTGTCATTTTGTAAGCTCACTTAAAAGAATACCTATAGTAAACCCTTGCCTGTAAAAAAATAGCTGAACAATTAAATAAATAGATTTAATACAAAAAGAAAACATACCTGGTGTTTCTGTCTCTTTTTTCGCTCTGCTTCAAGTTTTTGTTGCTTTTCCAATTTTTCAGTGGCTCTGGCTTCACGAAGCCCTTGACGCTTAGTGCGCTTGTAAGTTTTTATATTGGAAGCAGTTTCTAAAACTGTATCCTTTTGTTGACACCCAACAACCTGAATAATTATCAAATCCAAGAAATTCTATATAGAATATAAATAATATGATGTATAAAAAATAATACTATCTAAGTGTGTATAGCCCAAACAGGTAGTAAAACGCGGTGGTAATAATAATAATTAAAGTAAAATCTGGTACTTTGCGCCATCTTTATTCAACTTAATATGACACTAAAAGCTTTACTAAAAATACACATAATAAATTTATAAAATTATATAATAGTAGGAAAAAAAGCACAAATAAAAGTAAAAATACTAACACACATTTCAATAGTTCAATGCTATTCTAGAATCTTCCTCAGGAAAAAGTAGTAATAAGACTAGACAGGATGTTGTCTTCAGTGATTCCAACTTGATTAAGAAGAATGAAAACTTCTCTGAAGGTCCAGCTCCCATCTTCTTAACTGGGACATATTGTATTGTGTCTTGTTGAATGATTTTAACACTGTGACAGTGTAGCAGTTCTCAAAGTTTATGTTATGAGTGGAGGCATGTACTGCTACTAGGTTTTTTCTTGATTTTGGTGTCTCGGCAGTGTCTATTCATTTGTTTACTGAGAGAGTCAGTGGTGAGGCCAATATAGTGTGCTGAACATTGTTGGCATTCTAGTTGGTAAATTAGGTTACTGCCTTTGATGGTATAGAGAGAGTCGATGTTGCTGGATTATGTATCTAGCAGTTTTGCTGTTTTGTTACAAGGTTGAGAGCCTTGTTGTGGTTGAATGAAGATTGTGTTATTGTCAGTAGAGTTTAGGGTGTACAAGAGTTCCTAAGTGAAGGAGGCTGCTTACACACAAGGACTGGTGGTTTTTTGAGAATATTGTTGGTAAAGCTGGATGCTTCAAATATGTAAAAACCGGACACTAATATTTTGTTTATATTTGTAGGCCTGGGTAGTACTTTGTCACTAGAGGTATAGTATCTGGTTTCTCAGATTTGTGTGATTATGGAGTTTCAGATAGTTTAAGTAGATTATTAATAAGAGGTTTAGGGTATCATCTATCTCTCTGTATAAGATTTCTTGAAGGTTTTCAAGGTGTTTTTCAAGACTTTCTGGATCGGAGGAGATGCAGCATGGCGAGGCTGTATGGGATAGATCTTTTAGTGTTGAATGGATGGCAGCTATCAAAATGCAGATATTGTTGTCTATTAGTGGGTTTAAGATGTACTGATGTTTTGATGTGGCCATCTGACAGCCTAATGTCCCCATTAAGAAATGTCGCCTGGTCGTGGGATTGATTTGAGCTGAATTTCAGAGCCGAAAAGGGGTTGAGGTTGTTTAAAAATAGGGTTAGAGTGTCTTGACCAGCTATCCATACCATGAATATGTCACCGATAAAGCAAAGCCAGTAAAGTGGTTTGTTGATTTGGCGGTCGAGAAATGTTTTTTTCCAGTTTGCCCATGAACAGATTGGCATAGGAAGGTACCATCCTTGTACCCATTACTGTGCCCTTGGTTTGAATGAAGTTCTTTTCTGGTATAAATTTAGTGAGATCCAGGATAAATTATTTGGTAGGTGTGGTATTGATCGGATGCTTGTTGAGAAAATGTTCTTTGTGAATTTTTGGGAGAACGTAGAATTTTAGCGTTATTGGGTTTTTTGGTAGAAGAATCTGAACAATGGGCGGAGAAAGGTTTCGTCTTTTGGTATCTTTAGTGATGAGTTCTTGAAGCTAGTTGGCAAATTGAATAGTGGGATCATACTCAAATTTTTTCCATTCTTCCTCCTTTAGTTGCACCCATTGTTTTAATCTCACTTGCACACATTTTGTTAGTCGGTCCTTCAATCTTTTTCGTCTCCCTTGTGAACTTGTTCCTACATACTTAATTTTCGTCATTTACTTTGGCATCCTATACTCCTCCACCCTCATTACATGCCCATACCAACTCAGTCTTGCTTTCTCTATTCCCTCATGTACTCCCTCAACTTCCTCTCTTTACCGAATAACTTCATTCCTTATACTGTTTCTCCTCGAGGTAGCTTATTTCTCCCCACAAACTTAATTCTCATAGCCCCCACTTTCCTTATATGTGGCAAGTAGTACAAAGTACACCCCTACACAACAACACTTCACATTTCAAGGGCACGTTTCTTCTCCAAAGCAGATCTCTTACACACTTATAGACCCCCCCCCCCC
>CABFVX010005255.1:0-10079 GCA_902151425.1 Timema shepardi | reverse complement strand
CTAATGTGTAATGGTAGGGTGATTGTGAGATGAAATGGAGGACCTACAGTTTAACGTGGAATCCGAACCACGGTGGAGGCCTGGCATTCCCCACATTCACAAGATGTCTTGTCAGAGGTGAAGGAAGGGTTTGGCAATCAGATAAATCTGTGCCGGGAAATAACTGTAAGCTTAGTCACATCCATAAATTGGAATAGTCAACTTCTAAGTCAGTTTTTAATTAAAAGATGTTCAATCCCTTTAAACTAGGAATAAACTTATACATCAGTTATCTAAATAATTTTCATAAATAAAGCCCCTCCTTAATCAATACAACAAACGTACAGTCCAAATGATTATGTTCCCAACAAACTAAGTTAGCAGAGCAACCTTGCCATAATAGGCAACAAAAAAAGTTTATAAACAATACATTCTATTATTGAATAATTAAAAAAAAAAAATATTTAAAAATAAAAAATTAATCAATGTATAAACTAGTCTAAACTATAAGTAAAAATATGCTAGAAGACCATGTTATTTTATAAAATTTCATTTCATTATTTGAAGTAGCAAATTCTTTAATTAAATGTATTTATATAATAAGCTATTAGTAGTCCATGCATTAACTAGAGCAAATGATTAAAATATAGGTTATTGTTATTCAATCATTTATTTGACCAATTAATTGAATCCTTTTTTTTGAATAAAATGGTAAATATTTATATGACCTTTTCATACCTCATATCTAAGCTGCCTCTGAAAATTGAGCAGACGTAAAGCTCGAAGTTCAATTTCCGCTTTTATCTTTGTATCTTCCGCCAAACCAGTTGATAACTCGTCAAGTTCCTCAATTCTATGTGCAACACGTGCTGCTAATCTGAAAGTTGTTTTAGCTTTGTGATTAATTTTGGAGAGTATATATATATATATATATATATATATATAAAGGTTCACAGTGGTCAGAACACTGGTTATAGATCACCAAACAAATACATTTTTTATGTACACATCTGCAGGAAAGGAGAGTTTAATACATGTGCTACTCCATGCAAATGTGGGTGTCCCAGTTAAATGTGAAAATTGTTTTTAGAAACCTCTTTATTTTATTTATTGGCCGGCCATTTGCCCATTTTTTTCTGATTCAAATATTTATGATATCTATTCTTGGGTTAGTAATATTATTAACATACTTTAGTAAAGAATGTTAATAAAGAAGATTAAAAATTTATTTTATAAAGAAATTAACTAGCATTTGCATTGAAGTAAAGTTAACACATTAAAATACAATGTGCTGCAAGGCCAATTGGTTTAAAAAATGAAGCCATGTGGGAAGGCTGAAATGAGTTGTATATGTTCAGAATTTTCACTTGGTTAAAGAAGTGGTTTATAATTTTACAAGAATTTGAGTTTTAACATTTTTAATGATTTCATGAAAAGGTGAAATTAGCTTATGAACATATAAGTCTTCTATTTCCAAATATAGATTTAAGTGTTCCTTGAGATATTTATATCTTGAACAAATGTAGATTATTTATTCGGTACTTGATATATTAATATTTCAATGTGCCCTAATGCACATAAATATTATTAAATTGAAATGGATACATAGCGCATGGTCTGTATATTATTCTGATGCTGTGTCGCCATCTTAGTGTATGTTTAAGAAAATAAATAAACATTTTATATTTTGACCTTTTACATGTATTGTAAATCTCGCTAAACACATTTTGGTGTAACTTGCCACCTTCTATTAATTTTAACAGACACTTTATTTCTCTCTATATATATATTCTTTTTAAGTTAATTGTAAATTTCCTGACCATGACAAAGTATGTGTGGCTTTGTTAAGATCCTTATACAAAGTGAGGGGGGGGGAGAGAGAGAGAGAGAGAGCGACAGAGAGAGAGAGAGAGAGAGAAGCAAAGCCATCCCTTTGTGCAAAAGTTGCTTGAACTTGTCACATTATTTGCTGGCGAGACTGGCAAGAGTAGGCTTGTCATGCATTTAAATAAAGGAAGTCGAGGGAAAAGAACGTCTCGGAACCAGGGGTAATTTGGCATAATCTAATAACATAAAACTTTAACATTAATATATAATCCAAATTGAATAAATAGTATTCCCATCTAAAATTGAATAGATAAGAAATTAATTCAAACTATTGCAAATTTGAAATCTTTAAGGTGTCGGAAAACTGTTACATTACTCATTATTCATGAAGTTTTAGGCTAAGTGTGTAATTTCTGGGAGTGAAGTAAATATATATATATATATATATATATATAATAATTTTTAAAATCACAATGAAAAATTTAAGTTATTTGAGGATTGTTTTAGGGGGTTGGAAGTTTCTGAATTGGCATTTGGAGCTTCAGCACTACCATAAAATGAAGATATGTTCCTTTAAATAGATGGCATCCCTATTAAGACTAATTTGTTTTTCATAAAACCTTTTTATTATCATAAATGTTCTAGATATGAAACAATGCTGACCTGCTTTCCCTTTCTTGTAGAATTATGATAGGATCAAGTCCAGCTGGTTTTGCTACAGATGTCACTCGATTTTGTTTGGGTTGGATTGTTGGTTGTTGTGAAGAGGTTTGAGGTAAAGACTGTGGTGGTAGTTGTCTTGAACCCAAATGAGGTGCTTGAATGACGTGACCATTTAAACTTTGGGCAGATGTCGATGTTTGACCTATAGCTTGACTAGAAGGTGCAGTCTGTCCACTAATTGGTGTGTTATTTGGAGGTTGACCTCCTGAACCAAGGGCCCTTATAGGCTGCTGCATTATAGCACCTAAACATGTATTCCCAATATTAATGGAAACATTTTTATTTTGCATAATGGAGTTAGGATTATTGAGAGCAAATATACAAAGTTTAGGTACACTCCATTTACTCTTAAAGGTAGCAGCACTTTAATATATTACACTACGACACAATCATATTAGAGAAAGCTATTCAATTAATTATCCAAGCGACCCACTCCAAAGAATCATATAATTAGGCAGACAGACATTTAATTCAGCCTCGCCATAGTTTTGAACATAATTATAGTATACTCGTACTTTTGAAGTTTAAAAGGGAAAACAAAGTGAAACGTGGTGTAAATCATATAAAAATCATGTACACATAAATCATCATAATTCAAATATAAATGAGAGAAGTGACACTTCTGGTCCCTAACTTGGAAATATTTGGTTCATAAGTTGCCAGAGCAATTCGGAGACAGTCTTCTAGCAGCTTATTTCCAAAGGAGGTCCTGGTATTGCACTTGATAGTGTTCATATGTGAAAAGGATGATTCACAAACATACGTGAACCCATGCATAGTTAATAAGAACAAAGCAAGCTTTTATGTTTGGAAATATGTTTGAATCAATGTCAATCCAAGAATGCACCATGTCCACATCTTGAAAGTGATCACCCAATGCAGATGATGATGATAGATAGATAGATAGATAGATAGATAGATTAATTCTAACTGAAAAGGTCCTTCGTCAATTTGAGGTAGAAGTTTTGAGCATCTCACAGAAAAATAATGTCACTCAAACTTGAATAGATTTGTAAAAAAATTAATCATTACTTTATTAAAATTGATTGTCAAAGTTTTTTTTTCAGATAACTCAAGAAATTAATCAAAACAGTGTTAAGACCTTTTACTAAAGCATCTAGAATTTCAAAAAATGAAATAATTTCCCTAATGTCACGTCCAAAGAAAATTTTGCAAGTATTTCTAGAAAAGCATTTGGCTTTTAAACCAGATCAATTAAACATCTGTCTGTTCCTTTAAGTTAGCTAGTCAACACATCAACATGACAAAATACATAGCATGATAGCAGCCCTACTTTATACATAAAAGCTCCATTCTGCAACATGTGTTTAATCTTGCGCTCCTTTTAGAGTGGAAGATCCAAAAAACGAGATTATCTCATTTTTGAGCTAAATAGAACTCTTCAGCAGTTTACCCTTACCTAACGAACAAATATCATTTTGACTCTGAAGACATTTCTGCTAATAATTTATGAAACAGCTAGTGCTGAAGGCTGGATTTTGACCTAATACATTTAACAATAATTTTCACAATAGCCTTTTGTCACCCATATTAAGTCACCCAAAATTCTGGCGCACAAGACCCATAATAAACAAAACAATAGTTTTATCGGTTGTTCTCTATGGGTGTGAAACATGGTCTCTTACCTTACATGATGAAAAGTTTAGGGTGTTCGTAAACAAGGAAGATATTTGATCCAAAAAGAGATGAGTGAAATGAGAAATGGATGAGAATAAATAAGATTGAGTAACAATATGGGCTCATCAAAAGACATTGTTAAAATAATAAAACCAGCCTTGGTGGTGTAGTTAGCTAGTATGCTAGTCGTGATGAACTCGAATGCCGAGGACGGGGAGATCGAGGTTCGAATCTTGGTCGGGTGAACTGAGGGTTGTTTTCCTTAAATGGTTTTCCACTCTCCCTCCACGCAAATTCGAGTTCACTTCATCTAAATTCAACCTTCCCAATTCCTAATCCAGTAGCGTAATTAGTACTTAAGCGTATAGCCCGAATGGGTAGTAAGACGCAATGCTAAATAAAATACAAAAACATAATCAATAACTTTATCAAAGACAAATTTTTATTTACAGTTCTGGCCTTACTGTCAAATAGTTTAATATGTGTATTCTTATGAAGGGTCTGCTTTCATACCATGCTAATATTAATTCAAATATTTATAGAAATAGTTTATTTCTATAAAAACTACAGTAAGAAAATTATAGATGTAACCTTTTAGATTTTTTTTTTGCAATCAAGAATGATAATTTAGTTTATAATTTGAAATCTTTTATAAAATTTAAAAAGTGAGAGAAGTAGATCATTACTTTATTAAAAGAGAGTAAGTTTTTAAATGTTGGCTACTATGTTCCTAATGTAAAGCTAAAACAGCAGTGTTTCTGTGGTTCCACTAATCTTGCTCTAAACCAGTGGTATTCAACCTGGGGAACCCACACTCCTAGGAGTGTGAGAAGATATCTTAGAGGGTATGTGAGATAAAAAAATATATTATTTCATTATAAACACTGAATAACCAGGCCAAACTAAGGGTTGGACGCAAGTAAGGCCATGTGATCTGTGAACAATAATTTGTATTATATATATTATAGAATATGACTTGCATTATGTACCAACCACTTAGGCAATTCCAAGTTGAAGAGAAATTAAATCTGGGGCTTTTCGATAAGATTTAGAACTATTAACCTTAAAATAAATAATAAGATTGCTTGGAACATAAAACTTCAAATAGTTTTGATGGAAGAAGGTATTAAAATTTAATAAATCTTAAACTTGGACTGTTTATATTTGTTCAAAAACTTTAAAAAAAAACCCTTTTAACTATAGATTCATATTAAGATAAATGTCTTAGAATAAATATTGTTTTGTAGAAGCTTAATATCATTTTTGACTTACAGGAATCATATATAATTGATAATAAAAACAAGATTTGACAGTTTTTTTTTGTTAGAAGCCAAATTATGTATGTTTAAGGATGTTTAACAACTAACTATTTAAAAAGGTAATATCTACACTAAATACCTTGGTCATTTCCACCAACTCTTGGCTGAAAGTTCTGGTCATATCTTTTTCCTTGGACAGCCAACGCTAACTGGCTTGTAAGTGGTTGATTACGAGCTAATAAGCGGTAAGCCATTATTTGAACACGTAATTGTTGAAGCTGATTTGGGCTCAGAATATTTTTCATTTGTGTATCCAGGACTGCATTCTGGGAATTAAATTATAAACATTTTATTATCAATCATACTATATCACATATTTTATTTTAAAAGGTTTAAAATAATTATTTGAAAGAATGTGTTTTTAGCACATTACTACTCTCACAGGTTTTATCTTAATTACTGTATTTTTAAAGTGAGTTGTAAAATTGACATTTTGACCTCTTCGTTAAATTCTTTAAACTTTACATTACAATCTTAAATAAATAATACATGGCATGGCGTCTACTAAACTTGACCAATGAAATTCTCGACCTTTTCCCTGATTTCCCCTGATCATTTCCTAAAATTCCCGACTAAAAAAGTATGTCACTTCCTTCTAACTCACNGCCTCCACCCTTGTTTTTCTATTAATCTTTTTTAAAATAATAATAAGTTTTAAAATATGAATTAAAATTGTTTCTAGGAATTAGAAATATATTACACAGCTACAAACAAAAAAATGACATTATAATTTACTGATTATTGTATTTCATATTTTGAGTAAAATATCATTATCCCGGACTTTTATTGCGATTTATCAAATTCCCGACTTATTCCCGTTTTCCCTGATTTTCCCGGATGGTAGACACCCTGTAATACTAATGCTATATTGAATGCATTGTAAGGAAAAATGTTAACATTTAGTTTCTATTTCTATACTCTATATTATTCCATTATATTTCTATTTACTTTTATGTCCATAATTTTTTCAAATATAAGGATTAAAATTTGAGATTTGGGTTTAAAAAGGAAGTTGAAATTCGATATTTGGATTCATTAAACAATGGATACAATGCAAATCTCTACCCAAATGTATTCAACTTTATTTGACTACTAAAGTTATTAATATTATTTTTAAATACCTGATTTGGTCCTTGTGCCGGATCCATATTTAGCTTTGCCAATTGACGTGTGTGTAATACAGCTAGCTGTGAGTAGCGTGGGTCATTTTGTAGTCCTTTCTCTTCCATGGTAGCCATTGCTTTCTGAAGTCCTACAATAGTGTCTTGTAAACTCTGGAATTGGGTCTGATGGAGAAAGGATTAAGTTTTCAAATGTCTATTGCTAAATTAAATTATTAACAAAATAAATTGGAATAGTATAATTGAATAAGTCTTTAAATAGGCAAAGACAAAAACATATTTTAACCGTGACAGTAATATGCTTGTACATTGAACCAATTTCATGGAATGTTTTATGGTCATTAACTAAACAAACAAGTAATGAAATAGTAACAAACTTACACAAAAAAAGATTTCACCATACAAATTATTGGAAATTGTATAAAACAGTATTCCCCAAACTTTTGTCAGTCGTATACCACTTTCAAGACCATTACCAAGCCAATGTACATATTCTGACACTCCATAAAAAAAAAGATGCATAACTGCTTTTTATAAAGTAAATGGTTGTTCCATATTTTAATAAGGATTAAAATAAGGATATCAAGGTTCAAATCCTGGCAAGGTCTACTGAGGGTGGGTTTTCCTAAATGGTTTCCCACCCTACTTCCACGCAAGTGCGGGTAGATTACCTCTAAATGATTTTCTCCTCCCTGCCCCAATAGAGTAATTATTATATATGAGTTTTACCTGAACAGGTAGTAAGTAATATGAGATAAAAAATAAATATAATCAAAATAAATGGTCATGGACTTTCTTGGTCTTATTGTTTAAAAATGGAGATATTTACTTAAAACTCGTAAAATATGTGAATAAAAATAATATACACTAGCAAACCCAAGCATAAATTGCACTATACTTATAAAACTTTTTTTTGAGCCCCAGTTTTAAATTATATAATTTTGTTTTTAAAGAACTAATGTCCTCATTTGTATGTTTGGACCGATAAAAAATATCAATGTTGGGTCGTATTAAAATTTCAACTTCCGGTTAAAATTTTCGACATTTTATTAGGTGTTGCAAATCTTCATGTCATCGCATTGCTATTAAATTCCTCATTTATACATTTTGACCCAAAAAATATTTAAATATTGACTATTGAGTCTAAAATGGAAATAGATCATTGCTGTACAAACATTTCTCCTAAGAGGTTTAAGGAAAAATAACAAACTTTTAGAGACTTATAATTTATTACTCTATGGCATTGGAGAATTATTGTGTTAAAACTCAAGTAGTATATCTTTACAACTAAAGCACACAAAAATGTATTAAGATAACTGCCAATATCTCGGAAACCGTTGGTTTTATAAAAATATATTTCATATAAAAGTATAAAATTTTTGATAGTACTACAATTTTGAAACGATAAGTTATTTAGTATCTCAAATAGTTGCGGAGATACAGAAATTTCAGCTTCTGTCAAGTAACCTTAAAGTCATTTTCATGGGAAAATGAAAATGGTCAGTTTATTTATAATCTTAATCAACGGCTAGATACAAATTTTAATCAAAATTGTTAGAGACAATTATGAGAAAATCAATTTTTTCTCTATTCGCCCTTTATTAAACTACTCTTAAATTTAAGTTTAAACAGACACACAGATAAACGGCATTGCAAAGACCACCATGTAGGTTTCGGGGGGTTATGAGACGTCGACATCCATCAACATTTCAGATTAGATTTTTTTTTACGGTCACAATACTTTATTTTTAGTATTTGAAAAGTTTATATAAATATATATATATGCATATAGTTAAAGAGTTATTGGTTTTATAAAAAATTTGTTGTGAATAGAGTATTTGTATTATAAAGAGATCTACATATTTGTAATGATAAGTAATATCATAAATATAATATAAGTAATATCATATAAGTCATATCTCAAATAGTTTCAGAGATATGATAAATAATGATAATTTACCCATCAGACCAGAGCCCTTAAAGTAATTTTGCTGAAATAGTGAGAGAAACCTTTTTGTTTGGAATATTTATAAATGTTTGGAAATGAAATTTAATCAAAATCGATTTTGAGAAAATCTACTTTTTCTCTTTTTGCCCTTTAGTAAACTACCCTTAATTTTAGGGTTAGATATCCAATTCCAAAAACCCCTCGGGGCAACATTATGAAAACCCGAGATACAAAGTTTTAGCCCGATCGGTAAAATAGTTTAGGCGCTAGTTGGCTGTACAGACACAAGCAGAAATTCAAAAAACACTTTTTTGGATTTGGGGGGGTCATGAAAAGTTGAAATTCATCAAAATCTCGAGTTCGATTTTTTTGACGATCCCAATACTTTCTCTACCTGTAAGATAGCGAGAAAGTAATAACAAAGATTCATTTATACAAGGAAGTAGCAGAGAGAAAGAAAGGCTTATAAAATACCATGTTATCCTTTCATAATTAATGTTAATTTGTTTATTCTATGTACTTAATGTCCCAAAAATATATTTTATAATTAATAAAACAGAGTTAAATGCCGTATACTCCCTGAAATTCGTCGCATACTCGTAGGGCTACTAATACCATGCTTTGGGGAACAATAGTATATTCTAGAACATTTATACTTTAAAAGGTAGCACAGCAAATATAGATTAATATTACATTTATTAGTAGACTACATGGACTACATAATTGAGACCATACTGTGTTCATCTTTCCTTTAAGTATGGGTCTCCCAGGACTAAGGAAACAACCTGTGTCATTGACTGATATCCTGAAGAATGCGTGGACGGCTCTGTTGTGACTGTTGGTGGTGTAGAGTTGGCAGGGGATACTGGCTGGGGTGGACCCATGGGTGAGGCTACTACCGGCTGTGGTGCCGGATTGTGACCGAGGTCCATTGTAGCCCCCTTACACCTAGACAGACACAAAACAGTTCTTATCACGACACAAAGTGTTGCTGTGTGTCGAGAACGTATGTAATGGATGATTAGTAGTATTGTTATATACACACCTTAACATATATAAATATATGATACAGTATATTTAATATGCTGTAATACAATGCACGCCCAGAGAGTAAGAGCACTCGATTTTTCTATTTTAAAAAAAATTGTATTTAAAACAAAATTACAGTATTTTGTTGGTAAATATGTCAGTTATTTCTCCACATAGTCTCCTTCACCCTCTATGCAGGTTGAGAGCCATGGCACAAGTTTTTTGATGCCCTCCTCAAAGAATTCTCCCGCCATCTCCTTCCAGTTCAGGACCTCTTGTTTCACCTCCTCAAAGAATTCTCCCGCCATCTCATTCTTCCAGTCCAGGACCTCTTGTTTCACCTCCTCAAAGAACTCTCCCGCCATCTCCTTCTTACAGTTCAGGACCTCTTGTTTCACCCTCAAAGAATTCTCCCGCCATCTCCTTCTTCCAGTCCAGGACCTCTTGTTTCACCTCCTCAAAGAACTCTCCCGCCATCTCCTTCTTCCAGTCCAG
>CABFVX010005254.1:0-42375 GCA_902151425.1 Timema shepardi | reverse complement strand
CCCCAAAATATAGTTTGTGCAACACACCTGGCTCCTACGGCCTGGTTGCTTAGTTAAACCTTGGCTGGAATGTGCCAGCATTTAAGGAACAAGGGAATTAAAGAACAGATAAAAATAGAATTCAATTTATTTCAATTTATATTCAACCTAAATTCTTACTTCAATTCTCAATATTTGCTAATTTATAAACTTCTATTATTATGACCTATATCTAATCTGTCTTTTTCGCCTTAACTTCACACTTGACTTAAACTCATAAGTTTATATTATAATATTTTAATGTGTTTTATATATGTATGTAAATTATATTGTTTTATATGTTCTTAACTCTTTCATATTATGATGGAAATATAGTGAAGTTCCCTATTTGTCAATCTATTCTAATTTGCTACTCAATCCAGATTTTTTTTATTATTATTTCAAAATCTTTTCCACATTGAATTCTATTATTACATTTAGAAGTTGTTTCCTTACTATATTCCATTATGTTTTTCAAAATTTCTAAGTTTGAATGTTACAAACATACAAGCCTAAATTTGAAAAATGTTTTTAAAATGTAATTTCCCTGAGTTAAAATGTCTTTCATGCACAGGCTTACTTACGATTAATAACAAACTAACAAAATGTTCTGACGTATCCACATGACTATTGAAAACAAACACTATATATATATATATGTTTACTGTTTATTTATTCACAAACGTGAGAACATGGTTTGAATAAACATAGCACTTCAGCTGAATTACATTGTTTACAGCGGTTGGTGCGTCCCGGCCCTCTCCTATCCAAAAAGAAAATGGTGAGTGATTTTTTTTATATTCATTGAATTTACTTTCTCTCAAGATTATTTCTTTATGACTATAATATAAAAATATATAATATGTGTGAATATTGTTTTTTATATTTTATTTCATGTAAATAATCACATAAACACTTTAAATACTCAACATACATAACAAGCTGGACTTTGATCAAGGAGCTTGGGGTTCAATCCTTGTTATCTCTTCTTTATATATATATACAAAATAAACAATGATGACTTTGATAAAATGCTAGAAATAGTAATTGGATTTGACGAGTCTCCAAACAAGGTTCACCAAAAGGGTCAAATGGGCATTATGGTACGCTTTTGGAAATTAAAAACAAATGAAGTCTCAACACGCTACTTCCCATCAACCTTCCTCGGCCATGCGACAGCTGCTGACCTGTTAATGGCTTTTTCAGATGCTCTTCTTGAATTGCAAAATATCAAGTTGTTACAGGTGTCAATCAAAAGTTCATTCGAGAGCTAAAATCCACTACTGATCCAGATAGTCCTACAATGTTAGATATCAGAAGTTGTGGCCTCCATAGTCTCCATTGTGCTTTTAAAGCGGCAATAAATTCAACCAATTGGGGGCTTGTTGAATTTCTTCGGGCTCTGTGTAATTTACTAAATAATGTTCCTGCGCGTAGAGCAGATTATGTACATTATAGTGGCAGTGAACTCTATCCTAAAGAGCACTGTGCAGTTAGGTGGTTGCAAAATATAGAAGTTGCTGATTGAGCGGAAACTATTCTCCCCAATGTAGTCGCATATGTAAATGAATCCATTGCAGCAAAGAAAGCACCCAATTGTCGTAGCTTTCATATCATCTCGACTTCTGTGAAAGACATGCTACTTGCACCTAAACTAGCTTTTTTTCAGTCCGTTGCAATCATGGTAGAACCATTCCTCATTCAATTTCAATCTGATGCTCCTCTTGCACCCTTCTTGTATGAGGCTTTAATTTCTCTAATGAAATCTCTTACGAAGAGATTTGTAAACAGTGATAAAGTGGATGCTGCTAGGTCATTGCTTGAGTTGGGCATTTTCAACGAAACCAACCTTTTAAATGCAAAGCATGAGGATCTTGGATATGCATTTAGAGAGGCCATTAGAACAACTAAACTTGAAACAGAAAAGGAAATGTCTGCTCTTTAGACCAGATTGTAAGACATGTCTACAGAAGCTATGTGCAAAGCTTCTTGAGCGTTCCCCTCTTAAATACAAACTAACCAAGGCCATATCGTTCTCGGACCCTGCAGTAGCTGTGCTCAAGTTGACACGTAGCGAGCGACTGACGTCTACTTTGGAGATAGTGCTAGCAAACAATAGGACCCTGCAGTAGCTGTGCTCAAGTCGACACGTAGCGAGCGACTGACGTCTACTTTGGAGATAGTGCTAGCAAACAATTGGCTCACAGGCGTTGCAGCTGAGCTCAATAGTGTGTGTAGCCAACCAAATTTTTTGGAAAAAAAGAAAACTTTTTTCCAAACAACATGATAGATTAGACACATTATGAATGAGTATTCTTCCAAGTAATGATGACAACCAGTTTGGAAAGAAATTTTTCAATAAATTGTGAATGTCTTGTGGAAAACATAAATGAAGCTTCTCTCATTGCACAAAGTCAGATTTATGATTCATTTAAAGTAATTGGTGGGATAGAGAAGGTAGACATTGCCAAGTCTTTGATTCTTTCTGTTTGCAATGCTAGTTCAAGGTATAAGGATAGTTTAAAATAGATAAATTAAGGACAAACAGAACAGAGAGAAACAAGAGGGAGATCGGAAATGGTCAGTAGTAATGCAAAAAGAACTCCAAGCTAAAAATAAGAAAATATTGGCAGAAGCACAAAAACAAGCCAATATTTTACAAGAAGAAATAGATGCAATTTCACAAATCTGTTAGCTTACAAACTAACTACTGTAAGTTGCACACTTAATTCAAAGTGATTTATTTTTGGTGTTTTGTTAAACAATGGTGGCATAGCTCTAGCTAATGCCTTTCTGTTTTGTATTTGTACAATATTTTCACAGCGTCACAAATAGTATTTAATACATTTAAAACTGAAAAACTTATTAAATTGCTTATTATGTTTATACCTCATATTTTTTAAAGTTAGCATAGGCCTTGGTAGCCCATTTGATTGTGATAATCGATATTTATCGAGGTGAAGTGGGGGAAAGAAGTCAGGGAAATTTAGACAAAAATTTCTGGAAAACCTGGAAAACTCAGGGAATGTTATAATATAATTTCTGTAGCCACCCTGTTATTAGTAGCTCAGAGCCAATTATAATTTTAGGATGAACTTAAAAACCTGACCCCAGACCAGTAATATAACACTTAAATGAATGTAAGAAAGAATATTAACATTTGGTTGTTTTTTTATTTTCTCTTTGATTATATTTATATTTCCTCCTATGTTCATAATTTTTTTAAGATCCAGATTTGAGATTCGGGATTAGAAGGTAAATTGGAGATTCAGTTTCATAGAATAGTGGATTAGATAATATATCTTGTTGGTTTCTTTCTTCATACATATATCTTATGGTCAGATCATTTACATTAATGGTCACGGCTGTACCAATCACTGACCAGCCTCCATGATCACATGCTCTCAGGACATCACTCTTGCAATAGGCTGGGTTGCTGATGTCCTAGAAATATGGGGTTTAATCCCAGTCTGAGTGAAATGTGGGGGTTTTTCCGGTCCACCTTCATGCATGTGTGTGTACACTTCCTCTTAAATTCAACCTTCATCATCCCTAACACATTATTGTAACTAGTACACATCATCCCTAACACATTATTGTAACTAGTACGTAAGCAATTCATTATAATAAATTTTAAGGTGATCTTAAAAAAACTTATTTCATTTTGGTTCACTTTTCATAAATAAACATTAACAATACATACAAATAAATTTATTATTAAATTACATTTTTTCCTATTCCACAAAATAGCTGTGCAACTCCCAAAAATATTAATTAGAATTTAAATATATATGGACAAATGAAAACCAACACTCAAACCAGGCATGATTATTAAGACCTAAAACCTACAACTTGACGTTGTCTCACTGTTGCCAATAATGGAGTTGGTTGTTGGTAGTTTTAAACCAGCCGTGATCTGTGCTCTCATCAGCACTGAGAGGGGGTGCAAATACATTTTAACTAGTGTGGAAAACTGTAAAATAATAAAACAATGATTATTTTTTAATGTTATTTTATAACAAAGGAAATTGATAAAGCTAAAGAAAAATTAAAAATAAATTACTAAGAGTAAATTTGATGAAGAAAACCCAACTAGGGAAAGAGGAAAAATGTGTGAAGAGTCCAATGCACAAAGGTGACATCTTCTTCCTTTCTTCTGTCTTCTATAGTAGAAGTAGTCACACACACATTTTAACACAAATAGAATAATGTTGCCTTTATCAAACACAAAGAAGAAGAGAGTAAGAGAGAAGAAGAGAGAAAGTTTTCAAGTGAGAGGAGAAGAATAGAAGAAAATAAATGAGGAAGTATGGTGAAAGGATAGAAGAAGATAGAGGCATCTTAATAAAATTCCCTGGCAATGATGATTATAATATATTAGAAAATAATGATAATAATAATAATCATATGATGCAGAAATATGGGCCTGACTACAGGTTCTCTCGGACAGCGAATAAACAATCATCGTTTTGACACAAACCACAAAGATCCGGACAAGCCTGTACCCATCCATGCCGGTAACCACAACCAGGACTTTCAAACCACCAAAATATTAAGAGCATTTCCAAACAGTGCAACAGTTCTCAACTTAGACAGTGGGAACTGGCCCACCAATGTAACAGTTCTCAACTTAGACAGTGGGAACTGGCCCACCAATGTAACAGTTCTCAACTTGGACCGTGGGAACTGGCCCACCAATGTAACAGTTCTCAACTTGGACCGTGGGAACTGGCCCACCAATGTAACAGTTCTCAACTTGGACCGTGGGAACTGGCCCACCAATGTAACAGTTCTCAACTTGGACAGTGGAAACTGGCCCACCAATGTAACAGTTCTCAACTTGGACCGTGGGAACTGGCCCACCAATGTAACAGTTCTCAACTTGGACAGTGGGAACTGGCCCACCAATGGATTACCAAATCAAGATTAACACCAGGCCTCAACAGAAGATAGTTTCTTTCTTTCTATAAGGTCAACATTTTTCAAATAATAATAATAATTATTATTATTAAATACTATATTTATTATTATTATTAAAATAAATTAAATAGGCTTATATGAACCCTAACCATAGCCAAGAAATTTATCTTTACTCCCAAAAACAGTGGCACAATGTGTTTCTAACAGTTTTGCTTTAAATTCAAAATGGAGTAATCCATTGTTTGTGTTATTTACTCTCTTCTTCTTTGTGTTTGATAAAGGCAACATTATTTTGTGTGTGTGTAACTACTACTACAGAAGACAGAAGAAAGGAAGAAGATGTCACCTTTGTGTATTGGACTCTTCACACATTTTTCCTCTTTCCCTAGGTGGGCTTTATTCATCTGTAACGGGCCAAACCTATTTGGCCCTATTGGGATATAAAGAAAGATTGAAGCAACTAAACATGGGTAAACAAACACACGTATTATCTACATACTAGTCCTGTAATACATGACAATATGTGTCACATACCAACATCGTGGTGACTTCATGGGAAGATCTCGGCCCGATTGGATGAGACGCCGTTGGAATAGTGGCGGAACCGTGGCACTCATTAAGATTGCACTCGACTGGCCAGAGTTTCCGGAAAGACTGAAGGCGACGTACTTCTATCGCTATATAACTCCAGAGAGGGATTGGCAACAACAACATGGTTGCTATCGCCGATAGTCGACGAGACGGACATCGCACCAGTCAAATAACTAAACATGTGCGCAGCGGTGACCATGCTGTTCACGACGAGGGGTCAGCTCCACCGGAGGAAGTAACCTGCACGGCAATTGATGAAAGGAGGAATAGAGACTAACCTATGTCTTGTCTAGGCCTAGGGATAGTTGTTAGGTTTTTTTAGAAACAATAGTTAGTAGGTGTTTAGAAAATACTTATGATTAGGTGTTTAAGGAGTACTTATGTTTAGGTGTTTAGGGAATGATTATTCAGATTATAGTTCTGATAATTCAAGGGCCTAGGATTGGTGCCTAGTTAGGTATTTTGTTTTATATTGGCCTACCGTTGGGTGTTCAACCTATGGTAAGAGTGGTAAGAGATAGATAAATATATTTCTTATTTCCTGTTGTGGTGTTCAACCTGTGGGCCACCTCCGCCCCTCAGGCACGGCCCGTGGTAAGAGATAGATAAATATATTTCTTATTTCCTGTTGTGGTGTTCAACCTGTGGGCCACCTCCGCCCCTCCGGCACGGCTCTTAGTGTTGATTATTTAACCATTAATTACATCTTGCTTCTCCTCTGTGGATTTTACCTTGCTGTAATACTGTTGCCTCTCACGTCTGTACCTTGTACCCTGCTAACAGGTTAGGTTTACGGATTGTTCCTAACCTCCTAATGAGGTCAAGTTTGACCTTCATGAGCTTCACACATTTAATACTTTGGTCTGTGCCTAGCCAAATATCTTGCTTGACACAGTCAAGGCTATAGACCATACTCAATGAGATTGTGTACCTATGATGTGTTATGTATCATGTGAGTTTGCACGTCCTCCATTAAAGCATTGTTATTTCTTATATACTTATATTTGTGTATGTATTGTTCCACCTAAATTATCCCATCTCCGAGGGTAGGGTGGGGTGGGGGTTCATAACAAATTTACTCTTAGTTTATTTTTCTATTTTATTTAGTTTTATCAATTTCCTTTATTAGAGAATTAATTAGCCATTGGGCCACCTCATTTTTAAACATTTTTGTAATGTTATTGTTTTTTATATCCATAGAATCAATTTCCACACCAGTTTCTTCGAGCTTGAAACAGGAAAAGAATTATTTTTTAAGGAATTGTGGCAATTAAACTTGGTTTGCTGATTAATTTATTTTTGTTATCAGGGGAAGGAAGCTCTGGAAGTGAAGACGAGAATTCAGAAGATGACTCTGACTCCAGGGATCCTGTCGGCTATCGCTGCCAACACTGCTACGTTAATTGTAACTATTAAATATCTACACATTTTGGTATGGGTAATCACTGTTCTATAAACCTTTTGTGTATGTTTATTTAGTTTTGGAATTTAACCTTAGTATTGATGATTTTGATTTTAGGTAAAATGATCTGCCTTATGGAGATCTTCTATGAAAATTTCTGTTTCCTTAGAAATATAATTTTTTATTTGATTCTTGGGTACCTAATTATCTATTTAGAAACTGATGTAATATTATATTTAAGTAAAAACATAGTTTATCTTAAGTATTTTTAAGGAATGCATATGTTTAATAATTCGCTTATGGTCTAATTTGACTTCCAACAAAGTAACTTTGGTAGTGTAGGGAAGTTGGTAAGAGTGCAGTGTATTTGCAGTTTTTATAGAAAAACCTTTTTTTGGCTGAAATAAGTAGAATATTGCACCAGTAGAAACATAGTCCTTAGTTTTATACACACGCTAATCTCAACAGTTGTTAAATATATGTCATGAGCAGAGTGGCACTAGGTAAGAAACTTTGGGAATCAAGATAAAAAGTTGTCATTAAATTCATTGATATTCAGAACTGTTTTTTCAGGATGGGAAGAAAATTAAACTTTTACGTTTCTACTGAAGCAATTGACTATTGGTTTTGGCATAAAAACTGCAAAAACTTTGCCCTTTTTTCCCATTCTTTACACTTCCACCATAATGTGTAAAATTCTGTACGAGGTACTGTCATCTAGAAAGAATTTGTAAGACAATTTTTGTGGAAGTTTAAAGTTTATATACTTGTTTATTGGCAGGTGCTCGGGACTCGCAGACTGGAAAGGATAGACTTTGCACAGATTGTCTCACGCACTTAAAGAAGTACGGCGAGTTACCACAAGTACAGTCTATTGGGACTGCTAACAGTGCCAGGGGGAATGCCCCATATCTCTTTAGACCTGTACAGACAGAATCGTCTGACCCCTCTACAGGTCGGATGCGAACAAGATTCAGGACCAAAGAGAGGGTGCTTATATTTTTGTGTTGCTCATTATAATTGTATGTGTATAATTTATAATGCATGGCCTAATTTAATATAATTGGTTCATACATGGCTTCATAATAATCAAAGAAATACACTTTTTATACTATTGAGTAAGGTCATGGAGGTTTTAGATGTTTCAGAAATAGAAAAGGTGTGAATTCAACTCCACGCTTTATTTTTAAAGCCTAGATTTTCATCTTTGAAATATGTTAAAAAATCTTACTATTTACCAAAGTTACTGAAGGTTTTAAACAATGCCAACCATTTCTGACAAACTACTACTTTGAATACTCATCAATTAAATAAATCTGACTGTGGGGTGTGAATTCATGCAGCCTATGGGTGACTTTAAATTTCATAAAATTAAAGATCTCATTCCTAAAATTTATTTGGTCTATTTTTTTAAATTTACAGACAAACCTAAAAACTGTAGTAACCAAACTGCTTTGAATTTTGGATTTCTTTTTAATCTACATTACTCCTAAGACTGTGTGTGTTTGTTTTGAATATGGCTACAAAACCTAACTTGTTCACGTGGTGGGGGATTGAAATTACATTTTTCAGTATTTCCCTAAACAAGTCCATGGACTCAACCTGCTTTCTTCTCTAACATACCACCTAGATTATATTGGTATGAAGTAAGGAATCATGACTCCAAACTTAGAATATACTTTTTTGGGAATAAGGAATGTAATGACTAATCACAGATCCACCAAATTAATGGATTTATTATAATAAATTGCACATATCACATAATCCTAAATCTGCAATAACATAAAAACACCCAGCAAAATCATTGAGGCTAGTCACATTTTTCATCTCCATTTCCCTCACATGTAGTTTTTACAACATTGTAGAAAACTTAATCTAATTAAGACACTTGGGTGGCCTCCGTTAATTTCTGTATTTCTTTTTGGTTTTCACAGGATACTTTATTTTCACTAAGTGACTGTACAGCAGCCTGTTAACAGTTTACCCTTCTTTAGAACACCTGTACCTGTCTCACTCCTGATGTAATTTGAACTTACAGTGGCAGTGGACCTTTTCTTGAAAAGTATGACTTGCACCTCTGAAAATGTAAATAGTATTTTTGTCTTCAGCTTGTTTTCTGCAGCAGCTTAGAAATCAAACACGTGCCACTCTATTCCATAAAGCTCAACTAATCATTAGTAGCCTTGCCTCTGAAGATCCTCAATACGACTGAAACGTCAGTATGGGGGTATGTAAGAGTGTCCTCGGGTTGGAAAGATGCAAGAAAGACTACCATTGGCTTGTTTTTGTTTTGTGAAGCTGCAATGTCTCTATAAAGACATAAGGAACGGACGTTCAATGACAAGTCATCTAATAACCCATTTGGGTGGTGTGCTACACTGCTAATACAACTCCCTTTGATGACTGTCGATGCAGAGTTTCCCCTCTTCCTCGAGTTTCACCTTTACGGTCATTGTGATGAATAGTACCTAAATGGAAAAGCCATACGTGTGGATAAAACACTTTCAGTTACAGCTAATCTAGTCCTTACATATTCTTACAGTTTCTGATGGCTCCATTCGCAGTTGTGGGTAAAATGATCCAGATTTTGCTTTATGGAGTTGACACTGATTTTGGATATCCAACTTCTTCGTTGCATCTTTCCCATTAACTTGTGCTAGCTTCAACTTTTCACAATAGCTATAAACATCTGCATGGGGACGGCTGGACCCAAGAATGAATCTATACAAAAATACTCTCTCGAATTTATTCTATGAACAGCAACATTTCCCTTGACCCACTTGTGATTCTAGAAAATGTTATCATTATTTCTTGACACCTAGAGCGGGTGATATGTATCCACGAATATATTTATTCCTACCATAATGACTTTTCCAACATCTGTGGCGCCGAATATCTTAAAAAATGAATTATATCATTTGCTCATATATCCGCTGCATCTTTCTATCATTTTACCACAATTTTATATTAGTGTACTCAATGTTCCTTCTCAAAAATAGCGAAACAAATGAATCAGCGTGTTTGTTACAAGCTATGCACGCCAAAGATTTGTATGTCTTACAACAAACAGGCACTAATTTTCTATTTGGAGACCGTTTTTTGACTAGCTCAAAGTATGTTTTATCTACTTAAAAAATATGTTTCACCCTAATTTGATTGCATACAGTAAAAAAAAACTTTTTTAACAGAAAAGTATATATCTATAAGCAAAACCTCTTTTCACTTTATGAGTAAATTGTATTATACAGGGTGGCCACTGAAAGACTGAAGGGGAATCAAAAAAGTCATAATGTGATCATTTTCAATATTTTTTATTTTACTTTATACAGGTTATAGAGCATCCCTTGGAGATTAAAATTGCTACATATGATGTCCAACAACAGGTAAAACTCGTGGATATTTTCTATTCCAGTGATAGATCAATTATTCAAACTCAAAGAAAATATCGCAAACATTTTAATGTCAGACTATCTCCGAGCGATAACATGATTCTGAACCTAACCGCCCGCTTTGAAAGAACTGTATCTGTCGGCGACCTTTGGGGAAGAAGTCCTGTGCATACTGATGTGGCAGTGGAAGCTGTATGGCAGAGTGTCCTTGGGGATCCATCTGTCTCTACCAGTGTACCCACACGTCTCGTGGACCCTTCTGACGTTGTGGGAGACAATGTGTCAGCCCCCGTTCTCACCGGTGTTGATGTTAGGGGTTCGCGCACCAGACTTGGGTCGAGATACAACAGTCGTTATGAGGGGTTGTACGAAGAAATTCACTCGGGATGTTGTCACACAACTCTTTATTCAGGCCTCTAACTCTACTCCTTGGCTGGTTCAGTTACACAACTATATATAAGAAGAAACCCCATATCCATTCCCGAGTGTGATAACATCGCAATCCCTAACTCGCTTCAAACAAGCCCAGAGCCAACGGCTCGTGAACGGCTGATACGCATGGACAAGAGTCCGAAACCAGAGGGAGTCTCGAGCCACGCAACCCGATACATCAGGTGAGACGAGGCCGTGCGCAGCCAATCGCGCACGTCAAGAAGGGGGAGGGGGAATGGGCAAACCATGCAGCGCGCGATCCCAAAGATAAGTGACGAACTCGGCACACCAGTCATCGCTCTTCTCAACTAGGCATCACCAGAACATCACTTCAGAAGATTTTGAAACAGGATTTTAAAATGTTTCCATACAAGATCTAAATGGTCCAAGCTCTACTACCCCAAGATACTCAGCAGCACCTGCAGTACACCATTCAATTTCAACGCCTAGCAGGAAATAACAACTTTTTGAACAATTTGATAGTGACTGATCCATTCCTTTCAAACCGGGGGGTTAGGTTCCAATTCATGTTATCTCTCGGAGATACTCTGATATTAAAATGTTACCGCTATTTTCTCTTGAGTTTGAATAATTAATCTATCACTGTAATAGAAAATATACACGAGTTTTACCTGTTGTTGGACATCATACGTAGCCATTTTAATCTCCAAAGGATGTTCTATAACCTGTAAAAAATAAAATAAAAAAGATTGAAAATGAACAAGTTATGACTCTTTTGAACCCTTCATTCTTTCAGTGGCCACATTGTATATGGAAGAAGGTAAAGTAAAGATGGATAGAAACATATAAAAGGGACAAACACAATATGGCCTTTACAATGAAAAGAAGAACACAGTTCACACTTTACACTGCTGCCATTGGACAAAGAGGTTATGGTTGCCTCTTAAAGGAAATCAATCCCACCACCCAATCCTCCGAACTAGGTTTCATTCTATCGGTACTCATCAAGGAGGAGTGTGAAATGTGCAACACAACTTCCTTAAAGAGTAAACCAAAAAACCTTCCTCCCTGATGAGCTCTGATAAAATGAAACCTAGGTCGGAGGATTGGGCGGTGACAATTGATTTTCTTTAAGAGGCAACCATTACCTCTTTGTCTAATGGCAGCAGTGTAAAGTGTTAACAGAAAAGTGTACTTTTAGCATTCAACCTTGTAGTGTGAATTTCGCGGTTACTGCTTTTATTGTAGTCGAGCTTGGTTTTGAATTTTATTATAAGGTTGAATTCTTCGATAAAAGTATAAAAAGGAATCTAGAAGATCTTTTTAAATAGAGATTCTTAGAAACATATATGTAGTTGACCCTGATCCTTGCAATGGTAATTTCATAATAATTATCGACAACGTTTTGACCTGTGACCGGAACAGTTTAGTTAAATGCCTCCATCTTCCTCTATCATTCCACCACTATTCTCCTCTTGAAACTCTCTGTTATCTGCTCCTCCCATCTCTTACTTGGCCTCCCCTGCAGTCTTTTTCCCACATATTTCATTTCTAACACACTCTTCAGCATCCTCTCTTTTTAAATCCTCATTACATGTCCATACCATCTCAGTCTTGCTTCAACTACTATCTCATGTACTTCTTATACCCCCACTCTTCCCCGGATGACTACATCCATAATCTTGTTTCTCCTAGAGACAGCTTACATGCTCCTCACAAACTTCATTTCCATTGCTTTCACTTTCCTAGTCTCTCGTATATTAATTTAATGTCCGTGTTTCTGCTGCATGTGTGACAATGGGTACAAAGTATGCCCTGTACAACACTTCAAGGAAACTTCTCTTTTCCATTACAGGTCTCTTATGCACCTATAGCACACTTCTCTCTCTGCTGTCCTCTTCTAATTAAATCCTCTCCACTTCCATCTTTCTCCTCAATCATGCTGCCATAATATTTTACATGCTTTACTTTTCCCAGCTCTACTCCATCCAACCTTATAGCTTTATCAGGCCTTACCCTTTTCTTTGTCATTACCATTACCTCACACTTTGCCCCGCTAAATTCCATTCCACACTCTTTCACATCCTCATTACATTCTTGTAGATCCTGTACTTCCTCTTCCTTCTCGCCCCGTGCCAAAAAATCATCAGCAAACACCTAGACACTTTCTTCCTTACAATTTCTATTACCATTACTAATAGTATTGGTGAAAGGGCACTCCCCTTCACTCCATCCTTCCATTCTCCATCTTAATACAACTCCTGTTACCCTCATACATACTCTTCACTCTCATTACAACTCCTCTTTCCACTTCTGCTACCTCCATCACATTCCAAACTTTGTTTCTATCTATGCTATCATATGCCCTCTCCACATCTATATCTAATATTACCAAGCCTTTTCCATATTCATACCTTCGTTCCATCATCTGTTGTATGGCAAAGATCAAGTCTATTGCACACTTTTGTTCCCTAAATCTGTGCTCTTCCTCTCTCCACCTTCCTTTCATTTTATTTCTTATCCTCTTTTTCAGAATCTTCACATATATTTTTGTACAGTGGCACATCAGGTTTACCCCCCCTATAATTTGTATACCTCTTCCTATCTCTTTTATAATTTGTATACCTCTTCCTATCTCTTTTATAATTTGTATACCTCTTCCTATCTCTTTTATAATTTGTATAACTCTTCCTATCTCTTTTATAATTTGTATACCTCTTCCTATCTCTTTTATAATTTGTATACCTCTTCCTATCTCTTTTATAATTTGTATACCTCTTCCTATCTCCTTTCTTTAAAATAGGTATTATAACTCCCCTTTACCAGTCCTCCGGTACCTTGTTCTCCTTCCAAACCACTTTGATCCTGTATAACCACTGTAGACATATTTCACCTGCCTGTCTTATCATTTCCACAATTAGTTCCTCAACAACTGGGTATTTTTCATGTTTCATCCTCTTTAATGCGTTACCCACCTATTTTCATGGTTTACCTCCTTCCTCCTATTTCTGTATCTTCCGGGCTGAACATTTTCTCAAAATATCTCACCCATAGTTCCCTTTCTTCCTCTCCTGTCTTCATTGTCCTTTCTTCTTCATCTATCATTCTAACTTCTTGTCTTTCCATTCTACTTCTGTTTCTTACTTGGCTCTTATAACACCTTCTTTGTTCCTTGCACATTCGGTTCCAGCATTTTCGTCCATTTTTGTACCCAATCATTCCTGACTTCCCGTATAACTCTTCTTCTCCTCACTATATTCTTCCTCTGTTATCTTGTTCCTATTCTTAAATCTCCTTCTGTATGCTTTATTCTTATCCTCCACTGCTTCCTTCACCCTATCATTGCACCAGGTTGTCTCTTTCCAATTCCTTTTGTTTCTTGTCCTCCCATATACCTCCTCTCTTCCTTTCCACCAGACCTTTCCTATTCCACCTCTACACTTTGCAACTCATCCTTATCTTCTGTCTTGTCTTACTGTCTTTCTCCTACATTCCCATCACTCTGTCTTGTCATACTATCTTTCTCCTAAATTCCCATCACTCTGTCTTGTCTTGCTATCTTTCTCCTACATTCCCATCACTCTGTCTTGTCCTACTGTCTTTCTCCTTACATTCCCATCACTCTGTCTTGTCCTACTATCTTTCTCCTACATTCCCATCACTCTGTCTTGTCTTACTATCTTTCTCCTACATTTCCATCACTTTATGTCTGTCACCAACAACTTGTGGTCACTATCTAAGGACACACTGGGTATTAATATTTTAATTTTCATTTGTATTTTCATTTCTTCATCCATGAGAAAGTAGTCTATCACCAACTTTTGGTCCCCATTCCAACTGCATCTAGTGATCTTATGCCAGCTGTTTGCCACTTTCATTTTATTCTAGCCTCCTAGTTCCTCCATCCCCATCCTTCCTTCCTAATACCGCTTCAACCCACCTTTCTTTTTTCCTACTTTTGTATTCGGATCACCCATTACTGTTTTACACTCATTTCCCATATGACTTTGTAGGTCTTCCTCAAACTTTTCTTTTTATTCTTTTGGGTAGACAATGGTAAATTATTGAATAAACTTAAGTGTGTTTTACAGTATCAGAAGAGATTAGAAACTTATTTAATATATTTAATGTAAAAAAAAATTGAGGAAATATTGGCTCACTGGTGCAATGATTTATAATAATATGCAAAATTATGTTGTCATTGCTCTGTGTGCTAGTACCAGCAGTGTGAAATGTCAGAGGCTGTACAGGCATTCTCTTTCTCCTCTCGGTGAGAGATGATGATCTATTTCGAGATATAAAACCAATATTCGAAAGAGGGACTGCTCCTCCCTTATATACATTATATTATTATTATGATGCTTGTGTGGAAAGAGCTAGAACTGTAATAAGTCAAATCAATTGAATGATTTATCGTCAGCGTTCAAAAAACTTATAAAAGGCTATCTTCACTCAAAATACTAGTCATAACTGCTGTTTGCCCATGTCATATGACAGACAAAGATGTGCGACAAATATAGCACTACAGAGCAGAAATAACGCAGAATATATCAAAGAAAACAAAAACACCCACCAGAGTATTATGCTGAAGGCTTTAGAAAAAAGAATAGAAAGTTAGTGTTCTCAGCCTTACATACATTTTGATTCTTATTTTATCCATGTTATATTTTTATAATAAATATTCGGTGACCTGGCGGTCTAGGGGTAAGGTGTCAGACTTCTATGCTGGCAGCCGGGGTTCAATCCTCGGTCCCGGCACAGATTTATCTGATTACCAAACCCTTCCTTCACCTCTGACAAGACATCTTGTGTTTGTGGGGAATGCCAGGCCTCCACCGTGGTTCGGATTCCACGTTAAACTGTAGGTCCTCCATTTCATCTCACAATCACCCTACCGTAACACATTAGTGTAAGTGCGTATAACCCGAATGGGTAGTAAGACGCGGGGCTAGTAATAATAATATATCTTCTTCTTTTTAGCATCACATCTTACTACCTGTATGGGTTTATACGCTTATATACTGGTTTAAATCTAAGTCTAATACTTATACAATAAACTAAAACTATTATTAAAAATGTATACAAAAAATAATATATAATAACAATAATAATTATACCAAACTTTTATCAATCAGAGTTTTAAAATTTTAATTACAAAGCTTATTCAATATATATATCCAATTGAATTTAGCACAAACCATATTTCATTAGATGGCATTCATTTTTATGAAAGTTTCAACATTATAAGTCTTACATCGGATAAACTACACTAGATTAAATATAATAGTAAATCAATCTTAAAAATTGAACAGTTCTACTTTTATATATAGTAGTGACACAGGAAACAAAATATTGTAAAATAAAGTTATAATAAAAAAATCTTGTAAGTGTGTATGCATACCTTAAGATGTCAGCCAGAACAATCACTATTTTGGTTTTGTTTTCGCTTGCAGTCAATCTTTATAGTTCCTTTACATTATTTTTTGTAGCTCTTATATTGTGACTGGATATCTCTTTCTGCCTCTTTTTGCTAGCCAAACCCACTGTCAGTACTCGTCTTCCACAGCTGGACCCGGGACCCAGGACAACAGTATTTCACTGAACATTTTTGACTGTGCATTCATTTAACTGAAATAGTAGATAATATTACAATTATTATGTTTTAAAAGGAGAGCTACTTTTGGTAATTTAGACTATTAAATTGTAAATATTAAAATTGAAAAATGATTCTGAAACAAAGTTAAAAAAATAGCTTCAGGTTGTATATTGTTTGAATTATATTCAATGTAAGAAGAACAATGCGGTTTGTCACAGAACAGATGTAAAGTTTCACTTTGCTGAGCCACCTCTTTTATGTCACTTCACAAAATGTTGAAAAAATAAAATGTAACATATTATACACCGGCAAGTTTCTTCCACTGCATTAATCCTTTAGTTTAACTAAAATCTCTATAGTATTTTCAAAACAAAATCAAAATTACTGTACATACTTTGGAATCATTCCTATGTTGGTATTTTGCATAAGAGTATCAATGCTTCCACACATAATATTACTTTCTGAAACAATTGTCTTTAGAAGAGTCATTATTACTTATTAAAGTGGGTCCATTGCACACAGAGACGTCTAGGTCAGCCATATCATGTGGTCATAACTGCCAGGTGTTCACAACACACTTTGTTATAATTGATAATGCACGCACAGAGAACTGAACTTATTTTTTAACAGACACAAGTGTGCACTGAACTTGTATTTACTAATATCACTGACAAAGTGGACTTAGATTGAGAGGACAAAACTTTTTTCTAAATATTTTCAGTATTTTCCTAAAGGAACAAAATAAAAGCTATTCAACTATAGATTAAACTCATTTTCAGATTATTTTTTTTTTACTTAAATGGTTTGGGAACAATTTACAAATTTATTTTTATTAAGTGAAAAATTAGTTCTCTAAAGAAAAGATAATGTTTTTAAATGATCTATTAAACTCTTTAAGCTCAATCTTATTTAGCAACAATATTAGAGTGTAAATCGGGAATATAACTCATTCAGGAAATGCGTACTGTTTCTTGGTCATTAAGTTTTTCAAGGAATGTTAGGCTCAGAATATACACAACACTAGTTTTACATTTTGGTTTCTACTTTTGTGAAACATGGTTTCTTACATTACATGATGAAAATAAATTTAGGGTGCTAGAAAACAAGGTGGTTAGGAAGATATTTGGTCCAAAACATATATTTCTCCATTATAAAAATTTAAACAGATTTTAATCTAACTTAATTGGCACTCTTCTTAAACAAGATATGTTATTTTATTGTCTGTTAATCACATACTCTACTTGTATTGAACTAATATATTTTTGGTGTTGTTGGGTGTTTTAACCTTTGAACAATTTATTGGTATTATAAAAATCTTCATTGAAATATTATTGCTCAACAACAAGTGACATTACATATCTTAGTTTACTTATACTTAGTCTACTTCTCTTTCACTGCTTAGATAGTGTTTCATGGAATATCACTGCTTACAGAATGCTAGAGCACTTCCCTACTGCGGCAGTGGCGCAGAAACGCCTGAAAGTGAAATGGATAAAAAGCTGTGCAAATCTCCAGCCAGTAATACGACTTTTCCCGGGGAAAAGACCAAGAAAAAGGTAACACACATCCATTTAGTTATGTAGTAGAGCAAGTCCATCACATCACAGAGTGAACATCTACTGGATGCGATTGTATTTTATAAAATAACTAGATTTTAGACCTATCCGTTAGAGGCTGCTTATAATATTAAACAACCCAACAAAACCTTCAACTGATAAGCTCATGGAAGGCTAAGCCTTGATCGAAAAAAAATAGCTTTATATCAGAGTTGATAAAGTTAGAGTAAACTAAATCAATTACAGTTTCATTGATTGAATTATAAAATGTAAATGGAAAGATATCATACAATTACTGGCCTGGGCAGATAAGATACCAACAATGGTTAAGGTGTGACCTTGTAACGAATTAATAACAATTGAGCGCACAAGTTCAACTGGGAACTGCTCCAGTCTCAAACTAAAGGTGACAACTATATTATTGGTAACAACATCAAAAACTGTTTCTAGCCTGTAGACAGCTCAGTTTAGTAAAATGCCTCGATATTCCTCTATCCTTCCATCATCCATTCTCCTTTAATTGCTACCATTCTTCTCCTCTACTCTCACTTGCACAAATGTTGTTGCTTGCTTCTTTCATTTCTTTTTTGACTTCCATTATTTTTTTAAATACTTCCTCTCCATCATTCTCTTTGGTATTTATCCTTTTCCATCCTCATATTCCCATATAACATCTTAGACTTTATTTTTCTACTATATCCTGTACTCCCTGTACCCTAACTCTCTCCCGGATTACTTCATTCCTAAACTTGTTCCTCCTAGAGACAGCTAACATGCTACCCACAATCTTCACTCTCAAGGCCTCCACTTTCTCAGTTTCTCTTACATTCAATGTCCATGTTTCTGCTGCATGTGACATTGGGTACAAATATGTCCAGTACAACACTTCCTTACACTTCAAAGGCAATTCTCTTCTCCACAGCAGGTCTCTTACACCACTGGCATGTATTCCATACACATTGCTTACCCACAGCTAAATAAATACAAATACCATCAACAAAAAAGTTATGCGTGTTAGTTTAATCATTGATATGCAATTGTTTGGTATAGACTGTGTTCCTTGTTCTACATATAAAACTGAACGTGCAACGGAATTTGCTTCTTCCAATTCTGACTGCGTTCTGGGAGTGAATAGCGCTGTGCCTGCATAGTACGTTCCTCTAAGCTTTGTACTCGCGTTCAGTCGGTCGCTCTCAGCTGTTATCGCCCCAGGACCTGCAATCACTTGGAAGAAGACCCTGGAGTTTCTAAAATGCTACACATTATTTGGTTATTTACTTATCATACGTGACCGAAACCACATTAAAATAAAAATTAAATTTCGTTAGTGTTTAAAACGATCACCAGTCAATAATGGTTATACTTTTTAACGTATTAATATATTTTGTTAGGTTATTTGTGTGTTAGTTTTGTAACGTAGTATTCACAGTGTATATGATAAGGCTAGCAATCTTGCTTCTTACGTGTTATACTGTTGATAAACATGAATATCCAGTCGAGACCCTGCGGATATACAGATCAACCAAAATGTGATTGCGTCAGAGGCAACAAATTAAAACTTAGCTTTACATCGTGTACTTTCGAGGAGAAAAAACAAATAATACAATGTGGTAGACCTTCTCCTGAACTGAACGTTAGTACAAAAGTAAAATCATGTTTGAGGCATTTCAGCTCACATTTGTTTAATAATAATCAATGGTTGACCTCGTATACAAAAGTCATACTAATGGTCTTGTCTTCTTTTTTCAAATGGCAAGTGTGTTGTGAACAGCACTGGTTACAATGACATGGGCAGGGGGCGACATACACAGTTCGTCCCAAAATCATTTATAAGCCATGATCGCTGAAAAATTTTGGTAAAACTAGAATTGATCTAATGCTTGATAGATAGAAAATAATAGTGAATTCGCGGCTCAATGAACTTGTTAGCAAAAATAGAGAAATTATAAAGGGATTGATTGACCTAGTTTGTTTTTTAGCACAGCAAGAACTGGTATTTAGAGGCCACAATGAAACATTAAAGGTTATACTAGTGAATCTTGTGAGTATGATAATTGATGAAAAATTGAAGAAACATTTAGAATATTCATCTATATTTACAGGGCTATCGAATTTGATTCATAATGATTTGATAAATGCCCTTTCAAATGCGTAACTGTCTAATATAAAAATAAGATCAATGAAACCAATTTTGTTTCCATCACACTGGATGAAACAACAGATGTAAATAATTGTTCCCAACTGTCTTCTATCTTTCGCTATGTTACTCAAGATGGACAGGTACATGAGAAGTTAGGGCTTTACAAATATTTCTGATGACAAAACAGCGGAAATATACATCTCTGTTGTAAAATTGCTGGAGTATGGTTGTGGACAAAAGCTGATCGCACAAAGCTACGATGGGGCTGCGGTCATGGCTGGGCACTTGAATGGATTGCAGTCCAACGTAAGAGATATATTTCCAAATGCAATTTTTGTACACTGCTTCGCGCACCAGCTGAATATTTTATTGTCGCAGGGCGTGCTCATCAAAAACTGCAGAATTGTCTTCTTACTTTGAATGGCATAGGATAATTTTTTTCAAAATCAACCAAATCAACACGAGCTCTGGATGAATAAATGAAGAAAAAGCTTCCAAAAGTAGTTTCTACACGCTGAAGTTATTATTCTAGATTGGTTTAAACGGTTGATGAGTATAGGAATCAACCAATTTCATTGTTTGTCAAGATTACAGATCCAGAGGAAAAATGGGGTCAAGAAGCTTACATTGCTGCCCATGGATTTGATGTTTCGCTACTTGATTTCACTTTTAATTTTCTACCTAATACACTTGCTGATATTTTCTTTCTTACTGATAAATTATTTGGTATATTGCAAGCAAATTTGAATGACATCGGTCATTGCATAAACAAAGTAAAGGAATTTCAAGATCAATTGAAAAACAAGCATGAAGAATTTGAGAGAATTTGGACAAAAACCAACAAAGTGTTGGATGTGAATGAGCCTGAAAAACAAGTCTAAGAAATAATGACATATTTGATGTAAACATATATTACAAATGCCTATAGTGTGGATTTTGGACACACTTATAATACAGCTAAGTGATAAGTTCAAGAACTTGGAATAATTTTTTTTTTTTAGAAATTTTACATGAAGATAATTTTAAACAATACAAACTCAGTTTCCCCTAAATGACTTTCCAGACCTTAAAATACAGCTATGGTAGTATGTTTGAGCTCCCTTCTTTAAGATCACAGATTGTAGTCACCTTCATTTCACAGGATTTGCGTCACAAAAATGTCATTGATTTGCTTATATTTACTCAATCAGATGATATACAAAGTGCACAGTCAAGTGGTAAAACTGTGTGAACTAGTTGTAACCATCCTGACAGCAAGTGCTTCCGTTGAGAGAAGTTTCTCAGCATTAAAAAGGTTAAAAAATGATGCACGCAATTCAGCAGGCCAAGAGAGGCTCACAAGCTTGTCGGCGTTATTCATTGAAAAAAGGTCTTCTACAACAATTCAGACAAAATCCGCAGTTTTACGATTTCTTGATTGAGGAATTTGCTAAGGAGAGTAGAAGAATCCACCCCAATTACAAATAAGGTTCTTGAATCTGAATCTACATTTTATTCTCGAATTCGAATTCTAGCAAATTGTTATAAATTTTAATGATTTACAAATAGACCTACACTACACAATATAGGCCTAAGCTGTAAATTAAGATTTATTTCAATCGTGCTTTCAATCTTAATCAACCCCAATCAACCCTCGCAAAATACAGGTTAAAGTCCAGCCAATTAAACAATCTAGACTCATATTTTTGTTCAAAAATCAATCAAAATTTGAGTGTCTTTAAGTTATTTTTAAAAACTTTGATAGAATGAGTTAAGTTTATAAAAAAATGTGAAATAAACAAACGAATTAGACCTAGTTACTTTTTGATCAGATTTTAATAATCTTGAGGATTATAATTTAGTTTGATAAAAAAAGCTAAAATAAAAATACATACAGATTTTTTCTTAGAAAAAAACTAAAACAACATGCTTAACAACTAAACATACCTTGGAAATAGTGAACTCAATAATACCTAAGTATGTTTTATTATTTTCTTTTATATCTATCATCTATCTTCGCATAGAAAACAATAAATATATTTGATTCTTGCAATATATCCATTTCTGAGAATACATTCTATTTAAAACACGAATATATATTTGACTCTTGCAATATTTTTGAGAAACATTTTGATATCTATTAAAGAACGATTTAGATTATTAGTAGTAGAATTCCATTTTCGGTAAAGTTGACAACTGTGTAGATTTAGCATGAAAAAGATGGATATATATGATTTAATATAACAATAATATAGACATAATAATTTGAATTAATGAAAAAGTTTGGTAATAATAATTACAAGTTATAATATCTTATGATGACATATATAATACAATGATTTAAGTTTTAACAAACATCTAAAAAGTTTTAAACATATTAAAAAAATTAAAATTGTGAACTTTTGAGTCATATATATGTTCATTCCTATTTTATTAGGCAAGACTGCTTTTGAATATTTTTACAATTACTTCAATAACATATTTGAAAAAAAATAATAAACTCTTAGTTAAAATCAATTTAAAAACAAACTATTAATTAGCAAGCAGTTATTTGATACTTAAAGCTCGATAGCACTTAAAAAGTGATCATATTACCTGGATCGATTTTAAACAAGTACTCAATATACAATACATAGGCTGGTAGGAGTAAATAAACAGTTTTATCAGTGCCTAACTGTTGGCAGTATTTATTTTTCATAAAACCCCAAAAAATATCAAATTTTCTACACCTAATTATTATTATTTTTTATAAAAAGATGATTTTATTCATGTTCATCTCTTTTGTCCGAAAAAATGATTACGGATTAAGTTGTACTTTTCAATTAGGCCTAACTCAGTAATTTTTAAATTAAAAAATCAAAATATTAGGCATTGTTTATGATGTGAAAGATTCGACCATCGAATCCAATAAAACACTGAATACTCGAATCTCAAATACTTGTCAGGATTCGAAGATTCGAGTTGCCCATCTGCATTAAAAACCTTTTATTAGGGTTTTATAATAAAATTAAATATGTTTTGCTTAAGTCAGTTGATTTTAAGTAAAACCCAACTTGTCGCAGTTTTGTAAGCAGAGAACATGATTTAAATAATGCAAATAGTGTTCCTAGCACAGTCATTTTTAACAGTGTCATAATGAAACATTTTAAGATAATCAGTTCTTTTTAGTGGTTTAGATCTTTAAGAATCGCCCTCCCAAAAATAAACATATCAGTTAAATAATGTCCCAAAGTAGATAACACCCCACTTGTAGGTTTCGTCCAAGGCTAACCCTTGTTTTGCAAGGTTCAGGAACAAATAGTGTCACCAGAATGTAACTAGGCTTTATCCACACATCCAAATATATTATGTGAGCCTGCAATCGAAACATACTGATCGAGCAACCCCACTGTTAACGATGATAGGGCCATTATTTGTGGATAGAGGGTGTCATATTGTCAACACAATGAACCCCCCAGCTATTAACTCTTACTTTTATTATTACACTGTGGTTATAACTGGCATTTTACTAACTCTTTTTTATTTCAGCTTAGATAGTTTTTGTTCTGGTGGGATGTGTGTATTCTTACTGTTACACTATAATTTGTGCTTACAGCCAAAACTTGAGCTTACGACTAAAGGACGTAAAAGAAACCAAGTTGAAATGGACAATGATGAGGATAAAGCGATAGCTCTATTCAAGAGGAAACGAAACGATAGAGAGGATGTGAGCTTGGCTTGCTTGTTATAGTCTACATTTTAAACTTTCTGTTTGTTCTGTATGTGGAATGTTGCTGTATAGTTAGTTTGCATGTTTTAAAACAACCGTTTCATCATACCATGTCGACACATTCTAAACTTCGTTAAAATACTCCATCAAATTTTTTCCATTTAACCGTGATATTACTATTATTTCCTATTTTCTATGATGTGTCAGCTCTTTTACTTTTATCTGCTATCAATGCCCAGGAATACACTTTTTTTGTTGTAACTATTCTACTGTTATAATAATAGATTGGCCGAATAGGGAGAGAAGGATAAGCAAGAGACTAGGTTGGGGAAGGAGCCCGGCACTTACAACCTATTACATTTACACCAAATGCCATCATATATTGGGCTGGGAAACAAAGGAAAGGGCAAGGTCAGGAAGTTATAATTATAATTAATCTAAATGCCCGGATTTGAAGACACGAGTCAAAAAGAGGACATAAAAATAATAGTAAAAATATTATCAGATAAGGATGGCCATAGGATGTAACTGCTTTATTGGAGAGGTTTTTGAAATATACCATCGGGGAGTGGTAACAAAATAGTTAAAATAAAATAAATAAGAGAAAGAAAAATAAAAGTTTGGAAATTAAAAGGAGAGAAAGTAAGGGATAAATTTATGGTTGAGGTGAATAATTAGTGCGCAAATAAAGAAATAGGAACAGTTGAAGAGGAGTGGGCTGACTTGAGAAATGTTATGATCAACAGTACTCAGAAATCTTTGTGAGAGAACATCAGGAAGAATAATGGAACAGTGGTGGAATGACAGAGAGAAAACTTGAAAGAAAAAAGAGAATATGGCAATAGTGGCGCAGAGATAAGAAAGAGGAGAGGTACTTACCTAATCAGAACATATAAAGCATAGGTGGAAAGATAACTTTGATAAGCTGCTAAATGTGAGAAATGGCCCAGCTGAGAATATAGAGGCGAAGGGCATAATGCAAGATATAACAATGTTAGAAGTGAAAACAAGACAAGTTGTGGTGGAGATGAGTACAGCAGAAGTGGCAGGCTTGCAGATTGATAACATGTATATGGGATGAGAGAAATGTTTCCCAGGACTGGCGGAAGGGGGCTATAATATCATTCCTAGATAGGTGTTATAAAGGAATGTGGTAACGCTAGGGGAATGATCCTTAAGACAAGTAGCGAAGATAATGGAAAGAAGAGTTGAAAAGAGAATCAGGGAGGAGGTAGAAATAAAACTGCTGGAGGAACAAAATCACTTCAGATAAAAAAGATCAAAGTTGGCCACATATTTTTAATGAGACAAAGAATGTAAAAACAGTGTAAATATGAAAATTAGATGTTGATGACCTCCATAAATGTGAAAAAGTCAGAAGACAGTGTACCTAGAGATAAGTTATGGGAAGTTATGGTTATAAAGGATATAGGTAAAACATCAATTGGATTGGTGAAAGCCATGTATGACAGTTACATTGGTGTTAAAACACCAGTGGAGAACACAGGATGATCTAGAAATTAAAAAAGGCTTAGACAGGGAATTGTTATCTTCTGTACTATTTGTAATGATCAGGGATGAATTTTTGAAGGAGGCAAAGGAAATTTAAAGAGGTAATGAAATGAAAATAATGCTATTTGCAGACATTATTGTGGTATCGTGAAAGGATGAGAATGAAGACAAGCGCAAGAACAGCTGGATGCAATGAATGGTAAATTGTGAAATATGGCATGTCGATCAGTGTTGGGAAGAACCAAACGAGGGAGGTGAGAATGGGAAGAGGTGTAACAACAAGGGGAGGACAATCTGGAAACAATGGAGAGCTTCAAATATTTGGGTAGTGAAATGATGCAGGTTGCAAGATAAGATATGAAGATTAGTATGAGGATACAAAAAGTAAACATCTTTAACTAAATTATAAGGAGTCTAATCTGGAGCTAAGATACACTAAAGAAGTGTTAAGAGTTATTGTGTAAAGTACTGTAGACTACACACCTATAATTACATTAACATCGGTGACACGCAGTCTAGGGGTAAAGTGTTGGATTTCAGTGTTGGGGGTCCGGGGTTCAATCCTCGGTCTCGGCGCAGATTTATTTGATTGGCAAACCCTTATTTCACCTCTAACGAGACATGTATTAATCACAACTTGTGAATGTGAGGAATGCCAGACTTCCAGCGTGGTTCAGATCCCATGTTAAACTGTAGGTCCTTCATTTCATCTCACAATCACCCTACCATTACACATTAGCGTAAGTGCATATAACCCGAACGGGTAGTAAGACGCGGTGCTAATAATAATATTAATAATATCGATCTGTAAAACATAAGTTTCAAATTCATTTGTAATAAAATTAATTATTTTCTTATGCCTTGGAAATGTGAAGAATTGTTACACACTGTACAATATATAAATTATAGTGTAATTAATTGCTTGTCCTTATTTTTACAATAGAATTGCTTTGTAGTAGCTTACTGCTTGAAGTCCTGGCTCTAAAAACTGAACTGTGCAAATTATGTAAAACTTTGAGGAAACCAATTCAATTCAAATCTCCCTCAGTACAGCCATATCTTTTAGTTCCCTGCAACCCTAACATTAGTGTGTGTGTCTCCCAATCTCTCAACACTTACCTCTTTAAAATTTAAATTTTATAATTTATCAAGGGACTACAATTATTAAAGGTACCAGGATCCTTCATTTGGGAAAATGTCGTAATTAAAGAGTCACACCACGAACAAACTTGGAGCCTTGCATAAATAATGCCATGAGTTTATAAAATATATCACCGAATACACCATTACCAGGGAATAGATTTGGGGTTTAGTCAGTGGAAAAAATTTACAAGGGCTGTGTGGGATTCCGAATTCGAGGGGGGAAAAATTCAGGAAAATAGTTTTTCCCAAAATTCAGATGAGAGAACATATTTCCTGGGATTTTTCAGGAAAAAAATTACAAATAAGGCTTTCAAAGGCTTTCAAAGTACTGTTTTTATTTAATTTTCTTTGAAAATATTATTAATTTATTAAATCTAAAATAACCTTATATTTAGTTAATTATTAATTATTATATATTATATTATTAATTTATTAAATCTAAAATAACCTTATATTTAGTTAATTAGATAGACAGTTGAAATTTCAATCGCTTTTACTTTGAAACTCCTTACAATACAAAACAAGTGAGTGCCATTAAAAACAGACACACTGAAATAAATTGAATATATATCCCAGAATCGATACAAGGCGGGAAAACATATTTTTAGCATATATAATAATGAAAGTGGCATCAAACTATGCATCAGATACATCTTCAACACACTTATTTTCATAAATACATGTCTATTACATAAATGTTATTATTTGTAATGGCATCCATTTGCTTTTATGTCATAGATAATAATAGTTTGAACAGTGCTTTTTGTGAGAAATGTACTAACTAAAATGTAAGAGGTAACCGGACACATGTATAATTTCATATATATTTAGTCCAAAAATTTTTGGTTAAAAATACACAAATATAATATTTGCATTAGACCCAGTCTATTTTATTTACATTACATGAAAAATCTTACTCAACACTTGTTAGACAAAATATAAAGTATTTATTTGGAAGATTTACAATTTTATAATTTAATTTAAAATATTGTAATTTTTTCCATTTTTTAAAATTTTATTTTACAATGTTACAGGAAGCAACTTTATTGTTTGTACTAATTACTGCAATCGAATTAGCGTTTTTGTGTTTTTTCCTGACTGTTCAAACTATTTTTGACATCTACCACTACCTTTAACTTGGTTGAAACTATCAAATTATTTTTATTTCTTTATTGAAAGAATGGAAAAGCTAAGTTTAAACTAATATTAAAATTCTGAATAATATATATAATACTTGAATGGAATTTTATTTTTGCATGAACGCTTCTACCCATTGACGCTCATTGTTCATATTTTAATATTTGGTTTGTTAGTTTTCATGCATGGGATGGAAGTGAATATTATGTGTAAGCAGATATATATATATATCCCAGCTAATAAACGATTAAACAAGAATTTGTCCAGTTAAATGTATTTTTGCTAATCTTAGAAATTTTACTATGTTCTTCTCTTTGGGGTTAATATAAAAATATTTAAGCATTTTATCTAGTTTCTGTGGTAATACTTTTATATCTATCCTAGAAACAAAGGCTTTGCTATGTTAAAACAATGAGGCTCCTGGTGATATAGGCACTATATGTGTGTTTGGTTGCGTGGTCACTTAGTAAACTAGCATTAATTATTATGCCTTTACTAGCCTATTTGACCGCCTTGTGGTCAGAGCTACAGATCCAAAGGGCCCAGGTTTGATCCCCAGCACTTCCGAAACTCATCTGTGAAACAGTGGGTCTGGAATGGGGTTTAGCTCAAGACTTCTGACCACATGACACCTTATCTCTGCTGTGGTTGGAACTATAATCACTAACGGCGGCGGCAACTCAGTTGGTATAGCTCACTTGCGGGCTCACACCATGGAGTTTTTGTTTTTCAGGCTTATAATTACAATAAATCATGAGTTTGCTTGTGAAACCAACTCAGACCTAAAATGAAAACAAGTTTTCACACTGCTATGTTACATAATATTCACAAATAATATACTCTAAGTGAAAGTATATGATTAGCTTATATAATCAAATTTTATAAGAAATTCATTTTCACTTTGCGAGCCTGATAATCATAAAGTTATGGAAAACTATATTTTATTGTATTTAAAATTCTAATCAACACATTATTTTGTACAATATGCACTATGCTGATTTGATGGTCACACACTACTCACTTAGGGGAGTTGTACTATTTATAGATTTATTCGAAGGGGTTTTTGACAATAGAATGTTAAAGTCAAGTTATAGCCCTGCTTTCAATGAAAGTCACTTAAGCTCCCTCAGTCTATTTTAGTTTATGTGTTTTATTTTGGCAGATTACCACATTTTAATTAAATAGTTCTATCTTATGAACAAAACTCTATTATATCCTACTATAGTTTAATTAAATATAAAATTGGCTTAAAAATAATTCGCTGAAGATATAACATTATTCAGTTATACTCACCATAGTATTTTGACGTGTGACCTGAGTGTTAGTCATCTTTCACACGTCACTGTGTAAACCGCCAGTTCTTTCCATGATATTGGGGTACATTGTTGTTTACAGACGACTGAAAAAGCACACAGAAAGCTCAAGGTTTTTAATTAATAACAATAAAACAATACACTGACTAGGCTACAAATTAAAAAGTCTCTGAATTCAGAAGATAAACACATATAATTAGAATTATATTAAATATACAACTTAATAACTACTATGAAACACAAAATAATTTTTCATATATTTAGATTTGGCGCTAATAAATAATAATGCAACAATTACAAATTAACAGTCAATGTCTACGTTATCCTAGTCACACACGTAATTTTCTACTGGTTTTCTCTCATAACAATATTATGCTCAGTCCCATCTATGAGCTTTCAAAATATCTGACTAAACTTTCCACTGTTTGTAAGTGGTATCTAATGTTTTTTTGATAAATGAGTTAAACACAACTAACTACTAAATGTATGTATATTTTTAAATTTTTTATTTTGTGCATTAGTTAACAATTTAAACTGTCTGGGTCTTAAGATGTTTGTTGGTCAAAATTGTGATGGAGGTAAATTCAAAACAATATGTAATTTCTAAATAAGTATTAATATTACAAGGAATCTTAAACACTAAATCTCAGAGGTGATTTGTTTAATGTTCTATCGGTAGTTACCTAGCCGCCCTATAGTCCTAGAGGATAGTACAATTTGGCTGTACTTTCAACTTCTAAGTTGGACACCCTCACTTTGGCTCATTGAAAGTATTTGAATGTCTTTTAACTTATTATTTTCCATCAGAGGAAAGTTTAGAAGTCTTATCCTGAGGAGTGGATACTTGACAAGTCCCAACAAAACATACTTACACTCCAGTTTTCTTACGGTTGGACATATCTAACAATTAGGAATAGATTCGCTTTCATATGGTCATACATGAAGTCATGTGGTCTGCGGCTTGCACTTTTATATATTATATTACTGTCACTTGATAATATGTTTATATATTTTTAATAACACTAATAATATGGTGACATTCTATTAATGTTGACTGTGTAAAATTTGTTTGTATTTTCTTGAAGGTGTTCCGACTGTCCATTTGTAATAGTTGAGGTTAACATTATGTCTGTTGACATAGTAAGCGCAAATAATGGGGAGTAAGAGTGAATATGATGCAGCACTTGACTACAGGTTGCAATGTCAACTAGCCTAACTAGCCTACTATTTTATTAATTATTAATCACATTATTTTCCTATGAATTTATTCTTTTGGTTATTCAATAGGCCTATGTTATAGCTTTAAATACCTCTCTTATGTTCATTAAATATTCTTTAAGAAGAAGAATATACTGAATTTTCAAGAATTTGTCGATAATATTATATACTCTTTCATATAATTATTTATTTTATAATTTCTATAAGCATGTTAAGATTTCTCGAATATTTTGTTGATGATTCATATCTCACATCTGATGCATCTTATTACTATAAAAACAAATTTTGGAAGTTCTTTTGATTGAAATTTAGGCACAGTCAATTAAAATTATATCCATTGAATATAACTTGATTTGTGACCCCACCCCCTGGAGTCCTGGATACACGATACAAGTATATTGTAACAGGTTAACTAGTCTTAGATCCGATACAATCCTTAGTGGGTACACTTTTAGTTTTTACCGTCCTCCCTGCTGGTGTATACTGATGTGTCTTTATTAAATTCACTCTTACCTTAAGTATTTGTGTTTGTAATCTTTTACAAACACATTGTCGCTAATGCATCTTATCAATAAAACCCCATAAGGAATTAATAATAATAATAATAAAATAATGTTACACAATCTATTTTTATTTTGATTAAATCATTTTAATTCAGGAAAGCAAAATAAATATGCCCATGAAATGTATTGATTAATTGTAATTATGTTTTCAGAGTCCTGCTGAAAGTCTTACCACCGATAGTGGTTCTATTATGGATGATGGTGAAAATAATGAACCAGAGAATGAATCTTCAGAAACCGCAAGTAGTAATGTGAGCCTTACCACCTTAAATCCATTGAGCGGTATTAATTCATCAGCTGCGACACTTCCATCTTCCATCATTGAAACAGGGATTTCCACCCCATTACACTTAGCAAATGAAGAAAACATAAATTCTGAACATGAAATTACTAAAAATATTTCAAATAATTCTCAGAGCTCATTACCTACAAATAAAACTCAAGCCTCCACTATCATTGTCGCTAATAACCTTGTCATCAATAATTTTAAAACTTTGAACAAAGAAGGGATATTTGATTCTATCCATAGTGAAACAGTGCAGCCAACTACTCCAGTTATTAGTATGAAAGTTCCTATGCCAATTCTATCATCAGCATTTGAGGATGGCACAAACAAAACATCAAGATCTGATGGCTTAGTACTCTCCACGGATAATCAAGGTTTAGAAAAAGAGAAGTCTAAAATATTAAGCAGTCCTCAAACAGCAGGGCTGGTTGAAGACTTGCCAACACCAGAACATCGGCCAGCTATCAAGGTTGAAAACGAGTGTGTGAGAATCAAAAGAGATGTGAATGATAAATGTGAGTCAAGCAAGAACAAAGGAATATCAGTGATAAAGGGCTATGATGAAATAGATCCGAAAGTTGTTATTAAAGAAGAGGTTGACAACAGCAATAGATGTGGGATGTTCAATGTTCCTGTACCTTTACCAACCGGGAGTGTGATCATTAAGGAGGAGATGCAAACTTCTCAGCCGCATGAGTCTTTGATTGGTGGCTTGGAATCCATGGTTACAAACAACTTGATTTTTCAAGATACTGGTTTTAACATGAATACAACTATAAAATCAGAGCCAGGACTATCAAGAGAACAATCAGGCAGTCCCATTAATACAGATATGCCCGTTTCTTTATCAACAGATAGTGCTCATTTACCAATTCCTTCTAATCTATTACAAATTCCACCAAATATGAGTAGTGGTAATTCTAAAAACTTATCAAGTCTAAGTTTGCATCATGGGAGTGTAAGGACACCACCTACTCACATTCAGGCCATGAGTGGTTCGTCAATAATTCACCAATGTACAGATATGAGGATTAATCAGGATATTCATCAAGTAACAGACATGAGGCACTCGGAGATTCGACTACAGGAAAACATGCCGGATTTGCGTCAGTGCTCTGCAGACATGTCCATGAGGCAACAAAACACAGAACTGTGTGCATCTGATATGAGAGCACATGTCTCAGATTTACGTCAACAGGGAGGAGTTCATCATATCCATGTAGGAGATATGTGCCAAAACTTGGAATCTTCTCATATAAACAACAGCTTGAATCCAAACAAATCCTTACTACAGATTCCGGCTAGTATCAGCGAGACAGATAAAGATCACAAGTCAATGTCACAACCCCCACCATCTGTCATTTTACAGCAACAATCTATGCACACAATCCCAAATACTGCGCAAATAGGGTCTTCACATCAGAATTATTCATTTCTTTCAGGGTCACCCTATACCCATCAAAGGCAATCTCATCCCTTGTCGGTGGATAAAAATGTTAATGTACTACACTTAGGTAATTCATCTTTCTTGCCTAGCAATGCAATGCAACCACAAAATGAACCACAGAATTTAAAAATAAAACAAGAAATAATACCCATACAGGAACAGAATATAACTTCAGACCCATTACAATCGCTTAAAGAAGTTAAAATTCCTGGCTATTCTGGGCCAAGCTCTTCAATCTCTCAGCCTCTGACGAGCACAAACATTACTTCAAACTCCTCTCATCATATTAATGAGCTCTCAAGACCATCATCTGGAAATCCACCACCTCCACATTTTCTTGGTCCTTCTATTGACAATATAAAAAAAGAACCTGAAAACTTCCCCGGTACATTACCAAATATTCTACCTTTGAAATCTCCACCAATCCATCAGTCTAAAATTCAAGCTCATGGTGCCTCTCTTTCAAGTTCAGAAATTCCAAGCAATGCATCTCATAGTTTGTATACATCCCCACTTTCTCAAATGTCAACCAGCACGCCAGTGACTCTACCTCTGTCATCACATCCCTCAACTGTCTCTCACAGTGCAGCTAATCTAATCTCTTCATCGCCTTCATCTCACCAAACATCTCTACCTAGTGGGCCAACATCAATACCACAGCCGGTGATGCATCCTTCCCAGCAAGGATCCCCTCTGAGCCGACAATCACCGGGCCATCCACACCCTCATTCATCTCCATTCCTCGGTCCACCTGGCCACCCTGCTTTGCACCCACACCATCCTCACCATGCTCTGATCCACCATCAACTGTTTGCTGCAGCCGCAGCTCATGCTGCCGCTGTTCATAATCCGTATCATCCTCATCACCCTTACGCAGCTTATGGTTATCCATTTCCCTATCCGTATGGCCCCCCCATGCCACAACCCCATCCTGTACCTCCCCCTCACCACACTGGGGGCCATGGCCATCGATCTTCACATGAACAACCCAAACTTGAGTCAAGAACATCGTCTGCCTCGGAGACAACCTCACTGCATACCTCTCATCAGTCCTCCCTTTCATCAGTGACCACAAGACGGGAGCTCTCGGAGGAGTCCAATTCGGAGAAACATCACCACCACTCACAGGAACTGACTACTACTACTCACCATCACCAATCTTCCCACCACTCATCGGTAAGTCAGCAAATAACCTTTCCTCTTCATTGTTTCCTTCCTAATATAAATAATCAAAATATTTTATTCAATTTTGTTTGTAACATTTTTACAAACAATTTTCAATCGATTTAGTTTTGTTAATTTATAAATAAGATTTGCATATAATAGTATTTAATATATTGTTATAAGTTTGAGTCTAATCTCAAAACTAAACTGATGCCTTATTTTCAAGTATTATTTTACATTGTCTAGCTGTAGACATTTTGAAAAGATTTTAACAACAAAACTCCTAGTATTGACCCAGATAACACCCAGAAGTAAATAGGCCACAGGTGTCTTACCTTGGTAATTTCAATATTGATGGTTGTACCATGTCATTCTTATATTATAAAATAGAAGCCATCCAACAGCTGGTCGTGAGTGGGAGTCCAATTGTGCACACGTCAAAAAGTTAAACTTTATGTTGACTACTGTGCCTAGAACCAATTGTTTGTAAAAATAACTATGCATAATACTAAATGTTCTTCGGTTTAAATCTCATAAACTGGGTTAATGTAATATTCAAGATATATTACTTTTAAAAATTCTAGAATTTAGTAAAAATTTATTTTAAAAGACATCTGAGACACTATTATTTCTTTTTGAAAATAGACAATAGCTAAAATTAGTTACATCCTTGAATTAATGGGCTTAGAAACATTTGAGAATGTTGTGTAAACTGCTGTGATCTGATTGATAGGGGCGTGCTAATTACACTTTTTCAATTCAAACCAAACTCGAAATTACTATATTAATATATTTAAGCCAAATCAAAGTTTGAGTATTTTGTTAGTGGTTTTATGCTTGAAAAAATATCTTGTTATTTATACAAGTTTATGTACTAAATAAAAAAATATTTAGAAAAGGTTTTATTGAACATTTATTTGTAATTTTTATTTTGATAAATCAAGTTTCCATCACAACCTACAATTAGGTTTCTTCAGATTTTTTCCATAGGAATATTGTTTTGCCTTTTACATAACAGCTCAGGATAAAAATAATTTACCTTTATTGGCAAAGATTCATAATCGTTGAAGCTGGGATCTTTTCAAAGCAAAGTTTGAGCCAATATTTGTTTCAAAGCCAAGTTGAAATTTCGCACACCCCTACTGGTTGATAAGAAACAAAGCAGAACTGAAAAGATGCTTACGTTAGGCTTTTATATAAACTAAATTTATTTCTTAATTTCTATTCAAACTCATCAAACTTCTGATCACTTTTACATTTACGCACTAAAACTTTCTTTCTGGAAATTTTCTTTTTTCGTAATAAAGTGAGGAAAAAAACATGTACCAAAAAAAAATTTGCAACATCTTATTTGAAACGAGATGGTTATATTATATTAAAAAAAAGTCCTAATACATGTATATACATTTTTAAATTATCCCATATATAAATGAAGGGGTAGTTTATTTTGCTGCTCACTGATGTTAAAGCTACCATCGTCTGAGATAAGAGTTGTTGCAGTTTGCTCTAAGGAGTGCTCAGAGTATTCTGATGATGTGACAGCTGCACAGACAAGTAAGAATCATACTCTCAACCTTAGGTTATTCTTACTACACTCCTTTTGCCAGCTCGGGACCTTCAACACTGGCCTTCACCAGTATCACTGCTGGGTGATGGGACTAACCGCAGCGATCCTAGTGTTTAACATCAAAATTAATATAAGCAACCCTCTTTTCTCTCTTGTACCTCTTGTGTAGGCTTTTTATTTATGAGTTACCCCCCACCCCCTTCTAATAACTCCCCCACCCGCACCTCCGAACAAAAAAGTTTGTTTTTGTTAGGTAGTAATATTCTTTGGTTAACTAAATAGTCAAACAACTCAAATTAATGACATTTATAAGCTTTTATTCTTGATTTTATATTTTACTATTTATTTCAATTTTTTATAATAGCGGCTCAACATCAAAACAAATAAAAACTGTTATCATAATTTTTAACCACATTAACTTGGATGAATGTTAATAACAGTTATTCACCTTGACATACAAGTCTTCAAACATGTTTCTTAATAATTTCAACGCGATCATGTCCAAATGAAGACAGATATAATCCCAAGTCAGAATCTTCGTCTTTATTCTTAATATGCGCATAAGATGAGAATGCTCTTTTGTAAAGCTCTTTGTTTGTTAAAGGCAATAAATATTTTATTGAGTTATCATTGAGTTCTTGGTACTCTTCTCAGGGTGTCTACCAATACTGGAAATATACTGGAAAAACATTCAGCCTTTTTACTTTGAGTGAAATGTTGGGTTAAGCATTTTGAGACCCCTGATATTATTTGGACTACTGATAGTTCTATTTTGACCACTCCTCTATTATTCCCTCTCTGGTCTATTATGGTTGCCACTCGATTAGTTGACCTTGCAGTGGGGATGTTTGTTTCCCTTGCTGATCTTTCTATTCTCAGTCTCTACACTAAGCCTTCCCTTCCCCCTCCCCCTGAATACTAGACTCCCCTCTCTCTCACACACACACTCCTCCCCCCTTGATCCCCCCCACCCGCTCCCCACACCTCTAAGCCGGGGCCTGTTGTGAGTATTCTGCATATCCCACTTGTTTATCTTGTGACCTTTGTGTTTAAGGGAAATGGACCATTGTAAAATATGGTAACTTGCACGAATGGCTTAATTTTTGTAATTATGCTAGATGTGGGTTTATACTCCTCCCCAAAACAGTTTTTAACTTGATATAAGCCAACGCGAGGGAGCAGACCCATCAGTTGAGTAAAGGGAATCGATGAGAGAGGTCTAAGTCGCTTTCTTTTCCATCATAGTTTCATTATCGCGCGTATAATTATTGATGGACGAAGGGAAAGAAGAGGGAATGGTTCTTTTACTTATTCTTCGTCTCCTTTCATGATAGTTTCCTCGGGTGCACCGAGTTGAGCATAATACATCATGGCTTCCGCGATCAAATATTAGAACTCCCCAAAACTTAACTCACAGTTTCTCCGAAACTGTTGTGAATATCACCGTAATTAATTCAGAATTATTTACAAAGGCCTTATAAGCCATTATGATCTTATTAAAATTCCCGCATTCTAGCTGGTTCGTTTGAATAAAAAATGTTATCTTAAAAATACTCTACTATAAGCTTGAATGCAGACATATTTTCAAGCTATGAAAACGTTTTTTCCTAGTTGACATAGCTGGGTACTGTAAGTGAACGAAATAATCATCATCAACTTAAGTTTATTTTGAGATAAGACTCAGGCCTCTAATGCCAACAGTTTTCACAGTAGGGTGTGTTTAGTTTCGAGTTATTTGCGCTGCCAGGTCAGGTCTTCAACACACCGATTGTTGTCAGAAAAAAAGGTCACTAAGTTTAATTTTATTTTTCTATTTTGCGAACACGTCAGGTGGTTGGGGTATCTGATACCTCAAGATAACAGTCCTCTCCAGTCTCAGATGGTTGTGGAATACGACAACTTGAGCTATCAATTGTACGCTTATATGTAGCTGATGATGTACACACATCCATCACAGACTCTGCCTTAAACTTTGAGGGAGGAATGAACCTGGGCATGAGATGAATACTGGATAGCTCAATGGTCAGAGCATTGGCTCACTTAGCCAAAGGTCCTGGGTTCAATTCCCGTATCCAGTTGTAATTTTTCACCTAACTTAATCTAATATAGATCTGTAGTTTCATTATAAGCTATATGCACATTATCCCCTTACCATTCCATAACTTAAAATTACTATTACTGATTGATTTTAGTTTTTTTGACTACGGACGAAGCTTTCAGTTTGCATGCCCTCGCACTTACTGAAGTAATTCAAAATTCGCCATTATTTCTGGTTACTCCTATACAAAAAGTAAACTATAAGTTTCGAGAGTAAATGAGCATGATAAACATTAACACGGCTACTCTCTCAAGCATAGAATAGATAGATAATACATTTTTTAACTGTAATTTTGTTGTAATCTACGTTGCAGGTTCATCACCAGATCTCCACGGAGAAGCAGTCGGCCCACCACATCCAACCTCCTGTAAATCACTCGATGACAATCTCTCACTCCTCCACAGCTTCTGTACAGCACAAAATTAACACTGGAGGCAAAGGGGCTGTTTCCTCTCAGACTTCTAGCCCCTCTTGCCATGTGTCTGCCACCCTGTCTTCAACCACATCAGCCTCCACTTCCATCTCTATCCCTTCCTCAAACCACGGCAATCACCACCATTCACATAGTCACCATCACCAACACCATCAGCTACCATCCGGAGACCGCCTCTCACCATCTACATCCATGATGATGCCTGCCTCTGGTCGCGCTCATCAAGGTGGACATTCCCACCAATCCAAGCAAGGCAGGAACACTCCTACAAATAACACACCACTCTATCATCCCTCGTCTAATCATCCCGGCTTGATGGCCCAGCCGGGCATTCCAACCTCATTAGCTCACCACACTATGGGCATGGGCCTCAGCTCTGGTGCCATGCCGGGATCATCTTTGGAGGCTTTGAGGTACACTGATTAAATCAAACTGGTCAATTAGCCGGTCCTCAATACCTAAATGGGGAGGGGTAGTTTGGTTAAGCATTAGACACATGCAATGGTGACAGCTGGAGCTACAGTTCACAAGGAATCTTGTCAGAGAAAGGTGTGTTTATATATATATTTTAGAACAAGAAGTGATATGTATGAGATAAAGTGCATGGAGCAAAAACAATTTGTAACTAATAAAATGATAGAATAGTAGGAAAACAATAGAGCACATTTATAAACATATAAAAACTAACACACATTTATCTACACATGCTTCAATATGTTGATGCTATTCTAGGGAAGTAGTTGTAATACGACTAAACAGGATGTTTTCAGTGATGCCAACTTGATTGGGGAGGATGAAAACTTATCTTGTGGAGTTGAAATTCTCTAAAGGTTGTAATTGACAAATATTTAGGTTGGGTATTTTCTAAAATTTGTGGTCCATGGATGTGCCATCGTCTTAACTGGGACATATTACATTGTCTTGTTGAATGATTTTAACACTTTACAATGTAGCAGTTCTCAAATTTGAGATTATGGGTGGAGCCATGTACAGAAACAGTTTTTTCCTGGATGCATGATTTTGGTGTCATTGCAGCGTCCATTCATTCGTTGACGGAGAGTTTCAGGGGTGAGGGCAACATATTGTGTTGTTGGTAAATTAGGTTACTGGACTCACATGTTATGAGATGGAGTTGGGGATGTTGCAGAGAAAGTGGCTGCTGGAGGATGTATCTGGCAGGTTTTGTTGCAAGGCTGAGAGCCTTGTTGTGATTGAGTGAAGGAGTCTGTTTATACACAAGGACTGGTGGTGTTTTGAGAATATTAGAGCATGGGTCTCATTATTGTATTCTGGTTGTGGTTCTTTCACTAAATTGAACATTATTCTAGTATTGTGGCTGGTATTGGTAGCTATATCTGCCCATCAGTTATTAATAAAGTTTTGTTACTTCACTTACCTTTTATTAAGTTTAAATTAGTCAGAAAACTAACAATACAATTTAGTAGTTTAACAAAAAAAAAACATTTATTTTAATTGAAATTTATTTTCAACATTTTATTTCTTTAATCCAATGCTATCCTCTTTTGACAACATAAACTATATTATCAACTAAATGAAACTAACTTAAATCTGCTCATTAATTTGACCTAGAATACATTTTTAGAACAAGGTATGAAGAAAACTTGACTGGCTGGAAAGGCATAATATATTTAAAAGCTGGAGATGTACACTTTTCTTTCACATTAGTGTTTTTCTTACGGCTCTCCATAGGAATATAATGTTTTCTACTTTCATCCTAATCTTGTTTCAGATCAGTCAGTGTAACCTTCAGGTATTCTGAACAGGTATTAAGATGGAATAGATCAGTTAGTGTAAACTGCAGGTAGTCTAAACAGGCTCATAGATACTTAGTACTTTATTAAAAGGCTCAATTAATAGTTATTTTGATTATATCTATAATTAACCCTAACTTTTGATTAATTTTTGAGTAAATTTCTTTAGTCCAATTCTCTCATGCCAATGTGAGTGCACTTCCTCATACTTACCCCTTCGATTAAACTTTGCTAAAACATAGCAATTAAAAAAGATAGAAATAAAATGTTTTCAGTTGATTTAGTTTTAAAAAAATCCATACAACATGTAACATATTGGTTAAGTTTGTATTATTGCAATTTTTGAACTCAAAATGTTTTACGTTATCAGCGGCAATTATACTTTAGTTTAAAGCCTTATTATATTTTATTGTATTTGTAAGTTAATATTCATTGTTGCAGAGCTCATGCACAGGCAGCTGCCAGCATTCAGCACCAGTCTCAAGGAGTTCCGGCTCATTCTCCTTTGCAAGGACATTCTGGTCAGTAACCTCTCGCTATAGCAGCCCTATACAGGTTTAAATAAATAGATTTAATATTTTTATACCTAGAATAGTTCTGTTTCTTGAGTTAATTGCTGCTTTTATGTCACCCTACTAAATTATAATTAATTCTTGAATGCTGCTATATAAGAATTGTTAAAATATGGTTTATAAAGTGAAACCTGTTCCTGATATATATTAACAGGACTGCCACTTGTTTGGGAAACCGGGAAATGTCAGGGAGTTTCTCAAATTTCCTAAAAATGACTTTTGAATTTTAAAATTTAAAGTCAAATTCCCGAAAGTGTTGTGTAGGTTTGTACCCCGTTAGGTGGCATTGAACATTGTTTCTGTTGACTTAGTAAATAAGTCTGGAAGTTTGACTTAATTTTCAATTTCACTGTAACATGATCCAGATTTATTTCGTAAAATTCCTAAACTTAAATGGAAATTTACTGACGAGTTAAAGATAAAATATTGGTGTTTTAGAAGTGTACGAAATGAATTTGAGACAGAGTTTAAAGCTTGTCTTCCTGAAACATACATGTCAGTTTCTAACAAAGGACAGTTAGATTTGGAACAGCAAAGCATAAAAAGAATGTTCTAGGTGAAAGCAGTTCATCAAAACTATCAAGCTATTTAATGCAAACAGGCTCAACAAGTTTTGAAGTACATGCGGTTGGAGCTACCTTAGTTTTTGATTGTGTGGGCCATCGCAATGGTTCCAAATTGAAAGACTGCACCAGTGGTCAATCGACTCAGAAACGGCTAGGAAAATCTCAAGAGTGCGCACGGAAACTGAGGCTTTGGGGCTTTGTGTAATACAATGCCTAATATTCCTTTTTATGAGGTGTGTACTAATGCAAGCAACTATCCTGCCGATAAGATATCTCCAGTGTTGATCCAATATTTTGACTCGTCGTCACCAACCCTCTCACTCCCAGTCCATCAATCTGAGAGCCAACTGGCCAGACCCTGTTCCAAGCTTGTTGATGTTGACCCTGACCAGCTGTACCTAACTTGGCTTCCTTTGGGGCTCACCCTAATCACCACAGGCCTGCTCAGGCCCCTTGTAATTATTAAAAAGTCGAAACTCCACTTTTACTATAACTAATAACAATTTTTCAGTTTTTGGTTGTTCCTTAAAGGGCCCCTACACTATCAGCCTGGCTTTCAGTCTTAAAAAATACTCACATTAATAATGATCGTTTTGGAGTAGTACTGATGGATTGATGGTCACACTGATTGCATCAGTATCAGTCCATCAGTCTTGCAAGCGGTGGGAGATACCGACAGTTATACTGACTGTGTTCATGCACTGGTCAGTATTTCCTTCAGTCTTTTGTCCTAATGCGGCTAGCAATACCACTTCACACACTTCTCATGACCTAAGTTTACCTGGATGACAGCTCAAAAATATACTAGAAATAGTCCCTAATACATCCCTACATCTATCACTTGGGATAACAGATGGTAACATATGAATGTGATAGTTAACCACAGTGATTTAGGCCAATATTATTTATATATTTATTTGAGTCCGAGCACAAAGCTTATTTATTGTTTTACTTCACTTAATAAAATTGCTATTCGCATCACTTCCACAAAAGGTCCAACGAAAATAGCTTCTAAATGGTGATTGAAGAATTTAAATCATGTTGTTAACATATCGGAAACAAGTCTTTCTCAAAGATGCACACAAACAGTGGATAGAAATATCTTATTCAGCTATTTATTTTGAAATACGATAAAATAATCATAAAATAATTTATTATATAATTATAAAAACAAGTATTTTCTCTTTTCCAAGTAAATACACTGCTTGTATTAAAAGGTATTGATGTATGCACTATATTACATATAGGTAATATTGTTCCAAAACTAAGACTAAGTACTTTTAATCATGTTTAAAATATTGTTTCGAGTTGGATAAAAATAAATTATTAAAAGTAATGAAATAGTATGAGAAAACTTAAGTTTAGGTTATTTTAAATTTAAAATATAACCGGTAATTAAAAAAGTTATAATTTATAACGAAACAGTGATCTTTTACAAATGTTAGCCATCCAAAACCTAAACATATGATTTTCGAACTGTCTGGGTAAAAAGCTATCATGAATAGACTCTATGTATATTAATTACGCTAATGGGTTAAGGATGAGTAAGGCTGAACTTATAGGATGTGTAACCACGTTTGTGTGGAGGGTGAGTGGATACCACCCCCAGTACATCCAACTCTGATTCGAACCCAGCTGTCCACATGATCGCAAGTGGCCTGTAGTTTGTTTTAAGATTAATCCCTTGAACACCGAATTGGGTTGTTTTTCTCATTATTCATGTTTTTGCACCGACTGTACTAAGCTTACATGAGCTGAGACTGAGGGAAATGATGGCACAAACACTTGTGTAGGGTCTCTAATACACTGAGGGAAATGATGGCACCAACACTTGTGTAGGGTCTCTAATAGACTGAGGGAAATGATGGCACAAACACTTGTGTAGGGTCTC